>JAFFST010045172.1:0-13398 GCA_022414735.1 Noturus placidus
CTTCACAAAAAATTACAGCTTTATATCTTTGTTTGAGGCCTGAAACGTGGCAAAAGGTCGAACAGTTCAAAGGGGCCGAATACTTTCGCAAGGCACTGTAACATATGACAGCTCAGCAAACAAGAGAATATGAAGTTCTTGTATGTGCCACCCAAAATTTGAATATTAAACCTATTAGTGTGTCTAACACACCAACTGTTGTATTACCTGTTGTATTACCTAATTAATTCTGTGGAGCCAGTCACTGAGAACACTCACAGTTGCTCAGACGAAAATTGTATTTCCTCAAGCTTATATTTGAGCTTTTTAGACATTCCATCTGAAAGGGTTTTGTCCGAAATCTCACAACCATAACGAGCACCCTGATCTGACCAATTGACTATCACTACAGTGTCAACTGGTTTAGGGTGGAATTGTTAATACAGAAATACTGTTTATGTTTATGCCCATGGATTGTGCCACCTGTTGGAGTAGTCTGAAGGCAATGAGGATTTAAAAAAAAAAAAAAATCATTGGGACGTCTCTTTAACTTACCAAGCAACACGTTTCTGATTATAAATACTGCACCTCTCACTGTATGAATTTCAGATGCGCATGAGGTTAACCAGTGCGCGAGGGGGAAATCATGAAGAAGATAGATATAGCAAGGATACTGGTCTCCATATGTACAAGTATTGGTAGACAATTTTTGTCTGCGTGTGAAATGTGTGCTGACCTACCTAGTGATTGATTATGCGCATATGGTGAACAATGTAAGAGTTAAAAGGTACATGCTGGTGATGGACAGATTCAGCAGGTGGGTGGAGGTAACCCCATCTGTAGATCAAGTGGCTGAGACAGTGTTTAAATTTTTGACCAGAGAAGTAATTACCAGATTTGGCATACTGTCACATATTTCAGCATTCGTTTAAAAAGTGTTACAGTAAATGTGAATGAATAAAAATTTTGATTTATCACCCTCAGTCACAGGGAATAGTGGAAAAGGTAAGTGATACCTTTACAGCTAAGCTACACTTTGTGCTGATGCTGAACTCGTTTCGGTAGAAGCTCTACCTCTTGCACTAATGACCTATCGCATGCAAACTAACAGGAATTTGCAACTAACACCGCATGAACTACTTACGGGTCGACCCATGTCTGTGTCATATCTGAGAGATCCTTATGAAGAACCACCGCTGAGAATTCCTTTTGGCGAACTGACGTCCTTAAGAAAACCATGTTTCAGGCCACAGCAACAGTAGACGAGAACATACCAATCGCAAGGTCATCTAACTGCGCTAAACAAACTTTGATATTCCCTTTATTATTTCCACATGCTGAACAAACTATAGCGATTGCTGACTTCTTTTGGCTTTGTGGGGGTCGACGGTTAAGAGCCACTCTGCCAGAAGAATGGATGGGAATATGCACTTGAGTCCGTTTGGTTCAGGATATCACCATGACAACCTGGGTTGCTAATCAGGAAGATCAGAGCATAGAAAGGGGCAGGAGTAGGAGAAAAAGGGAGTACCAAGCGGATCCCAAAGTATACATGGACTCAATCGGACAACCAAGGGGCATACCTAACCAATACAAGGCCAGAGATGAGGTTAAATCAGGGTTTGAGTCCATATTGGTTTGGATAACTCCCAACAAAAATGCTGAATGGATTAATTATCTTTATTATAATCAGAAAAGGTTTTTCAATTACACCAATGATGCTTTGTCCGCTTTAGGAGAGCAATTAGACGCCACTAGTAAAATGACATGAATACAGGCGTTAAATTGGCTTCTAGCTGAAAAGGGTGGAATTTGCGTGCTATTTGGGGACCAGTGTTGCACATTTATCCCTAATAACACTGCACCTGAGGGTACTTTCATGGAGGCAATGCATAGACTAAAAAATTTAAGACCGGAGGTGGCTGAAAATGCGGGTAGGGATGCACTGGCTTGGGGTTGGTTTGAGTCTCTGTTTGGAAAGTGGGGGTCATGGGTTGCAAAGATGGGAATAATTCTGGGAATTGTTGTGTTGTTAAGTGTATTACTGTTTTGTTGTATGTTGCCCGTCCTGAGAGCTTTCCGGGTCAACGCCGCTGTCAAGCAAATGAGAATTGCAACTGGGACAATTGTGGACCATGAATTGGGTGAGGACAGTGCACTTTCACATGGATATTTTGATTTTACACCCCGTGAACCTGAATGGGTTCTTGCTCAGCTACAATGGGATGGAATAGAGTCCAGTTCCTCATCAGGGGACGAAGAAGAAGTTGATGAGCCACGCCCCGGGTGTAAGTACTAGCTTGACCTCTCCCCACGGGCAGGCCCCCTGCGATACGCAAAGTATCTGGGTCGAAGGCGGACATTGTCAGAACGTCGTTGAGAAACGGATGCGATTGGAAGTTTTGATTTTTGCTTTTTTTTCTATTTTCTATTTTTTATTTCTTCTGTTTGACTGTGTGAGTTATTCCTATGTTATAGACACTGCTTAAGAGACCCGATGATCACTGCCTGATGCATCACTGTGACCAATCTGTGAAAGTTGTTTTATACACATGTTTCGCCGTCATGATTACGCACACGGTTTTAATTCTGTGGTTAGGGAAAGGGAGACAGAATTTTTTGCTCCTCTCTAGTCAATGGGAGAGGAGATGTTTGGTTCTGATCTTCGGAGAGAGTGGTTTCAGAATTCGGTCATTGATAGTAGACTGACGTGATTATACGTTGATCATTAGTTAGTGTAAATGAGGGGACTGGATTGTGAGATTACTCTCTCAGGTTAGGTGGGGCTTAGTAAGCCCCAAAGCGGGAAAATATATAGAAAATATACATGGAATATACAGTTCACCTATCTATGATGTAATATGTATAATTCACCTTTAAATATGTTAATGAAATATCCAATATGTCACCCACATTTAAACATTTAGACTCTTTGCTTATAGTATGATTGAACAATTAGAATTTACTGTTCTTTATTTAAAAATGTAGAACAATGCTTCATTAGAATGTGGACTGAAGTGTTGTGCCCCTCGATGCAGTAAGGCCATGAGAGAAAACAGAGACTACCTTAAGTATGTGCATTTGGTGTTTGTGTTTGTATAAAGCGGCCATCTGGGGCAATAAAAAGCAATAAACTGGGAACTTTTCCGGAGCTGGGGGTTTAAGCAAAAGGTAAACAAAAGCCCCCTGGGCTTGCAGATTTGATAAGAGTTTAAAGCACCAGGACAGGACTATTCGGCATATTAAAACCCCCACCGTTGGAAAAGACTAACCCTTTTGAAGAAACATACGTTTGTAGTGCATGCGCAGTAAATTGTATCAGCCTATGGTTGTAAAGAACTTGTTAAGGCAATGATGATTGGTCCGGTCTGGTCGAAGGCCACGCCTAGGGGTAGTGGTACTGTTCGGAGGGAACTTTTAAAAGAGGTGATGTGTGTAAAGCGGGGGCTCTCTGCAGACAGTCACACTTTTTTTGTTTACAATAAAGTTTTTCTGATTTTTGACTTAAAAAATGATTTTTATTTACAACACGGCGAGCAGTATTAGCATAGCACAATGACGGATTAAGGAAAGACGAAATGTATAATTGTGCCAGGCAGTAATGTGTCCATTTCCTGTTCCTAGTTTCCTGTTCCTAGTTTAGAGTGTTCGCGCCACAGTCAAAGGAGTGTTTAATGCCTTAGTGAAACGAGTGTTTCATGTAATAGTTGTGTTCTAAGTGCAGTGCTCTGTGTCTCATTCCTAGTTAAAGGATAAGTGTTTAAGTTTCATGTCCTTTGCTTAAGTCTATATAAAGATGTCACTCCTGCATTTACTTCCTGTCCAAGTTGTGTTCCATAACAAGGACACTTTGAAAATAATGTTTCACAACGATGGGCACAAGTGTGTTATTTAATGTCTACAAATAATATTATTTTTGACCATGTATTGTGAATGTAGTAATCACATATAACCATGTAAGATAAATGAAGGTGACAGATTTATTGGATTGTTTAGGACTTTTCTAGAAACACGAGGTAAAATACCACCATTGGTGCTTATATACACACAGTGTTTTATTTTGCAAGTGTAACAGACCCCAAGCCAGAGGAGAAGCAATGGCTCAAGTTCATGTGGTCTCGGTTTTTTGGACCAGCCTGCCAATGGGTGCAACTCCTATTGGCCAAGGAAGACTGGGTACTTGGGAGTGTAACCCAGTTTGTGAGAGGATTAATAATGACGTTCCGGAGTCCAACATCTAAGGCCAACCTGGAACATCTTTTGGGGGGGTCGATCTGGCAGATATACCTGCCCTGCCATTCACTCACTATTATATGCAGGCAAAGAGAGTGGCCTCCTCACCAGAGCTACAACCTGAGACCAACAAGGTGCTCTCACCGGCTGAGATACAGCCGGAGGTCAATGTAGCGACCTCGGCTCCAGAGCTCCGGATCAAGATCCATGAGGTGGTCTCATCTTCTGAGCTCCAGCCAGAGGTCAATGTGGCAACCTCATCCCCAGAGCTCGAACCTGAGACCCACGAGGTGGTCTCACCCACAGAGTTCCTGACAGAGGTCAATGTGTTGACCTCTTCTCCAGAGCTACAGCTTGAGGTCCACAAGGCAGTCTCATCCCAAGTTTCAGCCTGAGACCCACAAGGTTGTCTCATCTCCAGAGCTCCAGCATGAAGTCAAGTTCCTGCTAGAGTTCAAAGAGGGGAACTCCCAAGCGAATTCATGTTCATAGTCAAAGAGATGACCACTCAAGCCAAGTTCTTGTTAGAGGTCGAAGAGACGACCTCTCAAGACAAGTTTCTGTCCGAGGTCGAAGAGGCGACCTATCAAGCCAAGTTCCCGGGCAGAGGTTGACGAGGTGACCTTCCATGCCATGTTCCAGTCTGAAACAGACGACCAACCAAGTTATGCTCATGCTGGAATCTGTTAACATGGCCATCCAAGTTCTCCTTATGCCTGAAGCTGACGTCAGGAACAACCAAGTTCTGCTCAAGCCCGAGTCTGCTAACAAGGACAACCAAGTTTTGCTCACGCCCGAGTCTGCTGACAGACATTTGCCTTCAACTCCATTATGTGACACCTGAAAAACAGGGATGCATTCTATTGTGAAAACTTTTCTGTGGTGGGGATATAAAGTAACAGCCCACTTAACAGGTTAACCTGTGATTGTTACAATGCTGACACTGGAGACTCCTTCCAAAAAGTCTAAATAAATATATCCTCAGAGAAATTTCACTGTGTCAGCACTTACAAATCTGTTATGTAGAGGCTCCGCTATAATCCCCTGTCAATGAGCTGTTACTATAGAAATAATGATGTATTAGATTGAGTGCCTTAATATAAACCTGTGATTACAGCAGGCACTAATATACAGTAGCTGCTATTATACAATATCAATCAACACATTCTACCCAATTGGATTACAGAATTCATCAGCACTGTAGTATAAATGATAAGTAATAATTATGTAGTTGTCATAGCGCGGCCAGCCTCGTCCGCTGCCACCAGGGAACACTCACCTTGCACAGGCGCAGGCACACTACCTCAAACTCCACTTCCCATGAGTCACCGCCACCGCGCCTGTGCTCTCCCTCTCTTGAATTCTGAGTGCACACCCCTGTCGCCAATTATTCCACACAGCTCCCTGTCTGTATAAATTCCCCTCTGCCACATTCACCCAATGCGAAGTATACGTCTTATCGACTATTTCCTTAGCGTTACCAAGCCTGTTTTCGTATTTTTCTCCACCGTGTACCCGACCGTGTTTTCCGCCTTTGTTTACTATGTTTACTGCCTGTCCCTTTGAAGTCTGTTCGTCCGATCACCTGACCCTTGCTACCACATTGACTACGTTTACTGCCTGCCTCTTTCTAGTCTGTTTGTCCGATCGCCTGACCCTCGCTACTACTTTGACTACGTTCAATAAGCCTGACCCTAGCCGACGCTTTTACCACTCTGTCATCGCCACGCGCTTTCTCCTCACTTCCGCATCTCCCGTGACTGATTCCTCCCTTGATCCCAAGCGTGACAGAATACTTCACCTTTATGGAACCAGCGGGAGATTCTCGATGGGCGGCTGCCATTGAGGGACATGGTTGCATGCTTAGTGAACAGAACGCACAAATCGCCACGCTGTCTGAGGAGGTTACGCGGCTCAGACAAGCAGCGCATTCCAACATAGCTCTGGCCACGCCCCCCTCGAGCATTCGTCCCTCGCCATGGTTACCTTCTACGCCGACGCCTGAGAAGTACGACGGAGATCCCGCATGCTGTTGGGCTTTCCTTCTGCATTGCTCTCTCTTTTTTTCCAGCTATCCCGACATGACTGATCAGCAGAAAATCGTCCACTTCATGGAGCTCTTGACCGGCAAAGCACTGCTTTGAGCTACAGCAGAATGGGATTAGGAGGGAGGCGAGACCCGCTCCTATGAGCAGCTGACAGCCCGCTTTCGCACTGTCTTCGATCACTCCTCGGACAGCCGAGAGACTGTTGTCGTTATCCCAAGGGGTGTGCAGTGTCGCGGATTATGCTGTAGAATTCCGGATAGTAGCTGCCAGAAGCAGATGGAATGATCCAGCATTGAAAACCCTGTTCCGCCGTGGATTGAACGCTGATGTCATCAAGGAGTTGGCATGCCGCGATGATGAGGGTACGCTGGACACACTGATCACGCTGGCAATTTGCCTCGACCGTCTACTTAAGGTAAAACCCGCGAACAGGAGAGACGCCGCCGGGAGAACCGCTGCTTCTACTGTGGCAAGCCCAACCACTTCAGTCAGCAGTGCCCTAAGAAGCCACGTCCTCACCTTGAGGTAAACAGGCAACCACTTGTTCCTTGTGGAGCGCAATCTGCTTTTACATTTCCCGTATTTTTGGAGAACTCATCCTGCTCTTATGTTGTAGAAGCCCTGATTGACGCTGGAGCAGCCGGTAATTTCATTTCACAAGCCACCATCACTCAGTATACATTTACATTTACATTTATTCATTTAGCAGACGCTTTTATCCAAAGTGACTTACAAATGAGAGCACACTCACACACCAATGGTAGCAGAGCTGCATGCAAGGTGCTAGCTTGCTATCGGGGGCAACTTAGGGTTCAGTGTCTTGCCCAAGGACACTTCGGCATGGGATCACCCGGGCCGGGATTCGAACCACCAACCCTACCATTAGCGGATTAGTGGACAACCCGCTCTACCGACTGAGCCACAGCCGCCTAGTATAACTTTCCCGTCCGTCTTTTGGAACGCCCACGTCGCGTCCATGCCATCGACGGTGCCCCCATCGGGAGGAGCGTGATCACACATTGCACTGAACCACTCCACCTGTGGGTCAGCGCCCTACACCAAGAAACCATCCGGCTGTATGTCATAGAGACAGCTCGTCATCCCATGGTTCTCACCTCCCCTGGTTGAAGCACCATAACCCCCAAATATCGTGGGCACGCAGAGAGATTGTGCAGTGGTCACCACAATGTATTACTCACTGCCTCCAGGACCCGGTAATCCCACTATCATCTACCACAATAGAAAGTCCCAATCCAGCCAAACCTGTATTGATTTCCGCCGGCTTACCATGAACTCCTGGAGCTTTTTAGCAAAAAGTAGGCAAGCGGGCTTCCCCCTCACCGGGAATATGATTGCAAGATCCACCTCCTTCCCGGCGCCACACTACCACGGGGAAGATTTTACCCCCTGACCCTCAAGGAACAGGAAGCCATGGAGGGAGTACATCCAGGAGGCATTGCACCGGGGATATATAAGACCTTTCACGTCCTCTGCCTCATCAGGATTATTTTTTGTCGAGAAAAAGGAAGGGGGGCTCCATCCATGTATTGATTATCGGGGACTTAACCAATGCTGTGTGAAATACCGCTACACCTTGCCCTTAGTCCCATCAGCCCTGGAACAACTCCGCACCTCCACAGTTTTTACACTGTTAGATTTACGCAGCGCATACAATTTGGTTACGGATCCGGGAAGGAGACGAGTGGAAGACGGGGTTTAGCACCACTTCGGGGCACTATGAGTACCAGGTAATGCCATCTGGGCTGGCCAACGCTTCTTCTGTATTCCAATGCCTCATTAATGATGTGTTACGGGACATGCTGGGGCGTTATGTGATCGCATACATTGATGACATTCTCATCTACTCCAACACCAAGGGAGAACATGTTCAACATGTCCGCCAGGTTCTGCGTTGCCTGTGGGAGAACCAGTTATATGTAAAGGCAGAAAAATGTGACTTTAATCAGCATACTATCGCCTTTCTGGGATACGTGATCAGTCTCCAGGGAGTCGCCATGGATCAAGAGAAGGTCAAGGCAGTACAGGGGTGGACCATGCCCACTACCGTTAAAGAGCTACAGCGCTTCTTAGGGTTCACCAATTTCTACCGAAGATTTATAAGGAACTTCAGCACGGTGGCAAAACCTCTCACCACCCTCCTACAGGGGAAACCTTTATGCCTCCATTGGAACCCCTCGGCCCAAAGAGCTCTGGAGAGGCTCAAGTTGGCCTTTACAACCACCCCCATCTTAAGGCATGCAGATCCCTCGACGCCTTTCACGGTCAAGGTGGACGCATCAGAGGTCGGGGTAGGAGCCGTTTTGTCCCAAAGGTTCGGGGAAAAGCCGAAGCTCCACTCCATAGTCTATTTTTCCCGAACCTTCTCTCCTGCGGTGCAGAATTACAACGTGGGAGACAGAGAGCTGCTAACCAATAAGTTGGCGTTAGAAACATGGCAACATTGGCTAGAGGAAGCGAATTACCCCTTCGTTATTTTTACAGACCAGAAGAATCTTGAGTACATTCGAACTGCCTGTCCCTTTGAAGTCTGTTCGTCCGATCGCCTGACCCTTGCTTCCACTTTGACTACGTTTACTGCCTGCCTCTTTCTAGTCTGTTCGTCCGATCGCCTGACCCTTGCTACCACTTTGACTACGTTTACTGCCTGCCTCTTTCTAGTCTGTTCGTCCGATCGCCTGACCCTTGCTACTACTTTGACTACGTTCAATAAGCCTGACCCTAGCCGGCGCTTTTACCACTCTGTCATCGCCACGCGATTTCTCCTCACTTCCGCATCTCCCGTGACTGATTCCTCTCTTGAGCCAAAGCATGACAGTAGTTCCATCATTTGTACAGATCTCCAATATATCTTTGTCCTAGTTTTCTATTATCTATGTATTTGCATCTAATTGAGGGCTGATAGTTGTGTTCTGAGGACTACAATTGAAAAAGATAGTGAGATTTAATAGAGCAAAGGTGCTCTATGATCTGTGGTTCACTATCACCCATCACAGTCATATGGTTTTAATGAGATCTGGCTTTTGTAACCCTTGAATCAAACCACACTTTATAGATCCTAATAAAGTCAAACTCAATTTAACATGAAAATACCTCAGATGAGAGGGTATTTAGAAGGAACAAGAGAGAGATAGACTAAAGGGATGATGTTTTATTTACCACTCTTCTCATATTTATTTGTTTCAGTCTTCTGAGAGAATTTGTATGCTTGGTAGTTCACTGGTTTTGAGAATGCATTAATTTTAACATGACATTAATTATGCTTCCCAGCATGTTTCTCTACTAGATGCCATAAAGACTAAAAGATGAAGGAAGTTACAGTTCTGACCAGTAGTAAATATTAAGCAAACCAATGTGACATGACTGCAATTTACTCCTGAACCTGGGTTTTGGTCTAAGTAGCACTATCAGTAGCACTTACAGAATCACTATTCATTCGCCAAGACTCTTGATTTACTCTCTCTATATATATATAAAAAAAACTCTCTATTTTTCTGTCCCTTTAAAAAAGCAAAATTTCAGGAAGTGTGTCATGCCTTGCTCTCATTTGTTTATTATTATGGTCAGAGGGTGACAGACACACTTTCTTTGTGAAGTGTCTGTGGTTGGAGGAAGCCATACGGGCCATGAGAGGTCTAACTGTGGCTAATTGAGAGCACTTTACAATCAGACAGGTCCGCTCGCACCTTGCTGTCTTCTTGGCGGATGGGAGTTGGGTTACTCCATGGATCTCAGGTCCTGGGGATCTCGTATGGATCTGGAAGAGGGGCCTGAGACAAGTGCTGCTCTCTCTTGCTCTGTCTTCCATGTCTGGCTTTCCGTCAGATTTTGCAGCTCGCATTGTGACTCCTCCTTCAATTATGAAAAGCCAAAACACTCTCTCTGACACCAAGGAGCCAGAGGGGAGAGCCACTGTACCAAAAACGTATAGTAGCTCTCAAACATTTAAAGAGCTGTTTGAAGTGATTACTACGGCAGAAGAAAAACTTAATCTAGACTGGGGAAGAGGAAGTGGCTCATAGCAGCCACAGGGTGTTGAATGAATACACTAAAGTGTTAATATAAGTCCATTAGACACAAATGAACACTCTGGGTGTTAACTCAACACTAGGGATTTTACTATGTACTGTCTCAAGCCAGGGGGTTGATTCATGACCCTTGGCCTGAACTTTGGAAACTGTGGGTCTGGCCGCTGAAGAGTACCAGCTCTGACCATGTTGAACACTTGAGAACCATCAACGAGAAAATTGTATGCAATCAAGTGTTGTCTTTTTGTCTCATGGTGTGTTGAACATCAATTAGATCCAGTAAACTGTGCAATACCTACAGTCCGGGAGTTCTTACAACAACGTTTCTCAGCAGGTTTTGCTCCTTCTACAATTAGGATCTATGTGGCCACTATTTTGGCAAGCGATGCCCCTATTGATGGAGTCTCTGTGGGGCAACATCCTCTAACATTGAGGTTCATGCATGCTGTCAGGTAACTAAGGCCCATCTGCAGACCACACACCTTTCTGGGACCTTTCGGGGGTCCTGGAAGGTCTGTCAGATGTCCCATTTGAGCCCTTAGAGTCAGCCTTAGGGAAGCTTCTGACTCTAAAGTTAGCTCTTCTGCTGGCCGTGACATCTCTCAAGTGAGTAGTAGATCTGAAAGTTGTTTCTGTTGCCCCTTCCTGTCTAGACTTTGCCCCTGGATTAGCCAAGGCCTTCCTATATCCTAGGCCATATTATAGTCCTCAAGTGGCTACGTCTGCTGCTCAGCCGGTAGTGTTGCAGGCTTTCTACCCTCCACCATTCCATACAACTGAACTAGACAACTTAATGGTCCAATGGCAGCCCATCAGAATTTTTAACTGACGCAGCTGCACAAAATGGGTAATGCATTTTTCCTAATATTGTTTTCTTAACAATAAACTTGTAATGTAATTTTAATGACGAGTAATTGTAATCAAGTTATAAAAAATTTAAATGTAACACATTACATTACTGTGTTATCAGAAGAAGTCATTAGAATGCAGTAATGTGTTACTTTGTAACATATTATACCCAACTTCATTTATAATTGTTACACTCCCGCCGGCAGATGGCGCTGCGTCATCAAAGTGCAAAGACTGCTGCAGAGCACGCGCGTGCACAAGATTAAAGAGGACTGTTTAATATGGACACGTGCAAGTGCTTTTGCTTTTTGGTTTTGTTCTCTTCCTGTTCCGGTATTTGTTTATGTTCGAGGGTGTGTCCTTAATTTGCCCCAGCTGTCTGTGTTTTAGCTTGATTATGTTGCTTATTTAAACCCCTCGTGTTGCTGCGCACTTCGCGCAGAATTATCCGTATATTTGAAAGTAATGGTGATTACGTTACGTTTGCGAAGCGGTCTCATTTCCAGGTCCTGTTCTTGTGCCAAGCCTAGAGTTTAGTCCTATGTTTAATCTAGCTAATCTTATTCAGTATAGACCGCGCTCCCTGTGTTTTGTCTGCTTGTTTGTAAATAAAGATGTTGATCTGCACCTGCTTCTGCAACACCTCCTGTTTCGTAACAATAATAGACAGAAGATTCTGAGACAGTTCAAAAGGACATCTGGTATAGGAGTTGAATAAAGTTGAATTAATTAATTGAGTTTGCAATTAAAAAAAAATCTTCCATTGTATTACACCTCTACATTATAGCTTATGA
Source organism: Noturus placidus (assembly GCA_022414735.1). Lineage (NCBI taxonomy): Eukaryota > Metazoa > Chordata > Actinopteri > Siluriformes > Ictaluridae > Noturus > Noturus placidus. The sequence goes on from JAFFST010045172.1 coordinate 11,950, forward strand.
TCAGTATTGTGAAGTAAAGCATATGTCTGTAATGAGTTGTAAATTCTGTTTATACATGATGCTTCATAACGAATGTAAAAATCTGAAAATAGCCGAGACAAATCGCCCTCTTCCTCTGACTATATTTACACGCACATTACTATGCACAGACATACTCTTGTGCATTTGTGTACAGCCCTCAATATCCCCCATTGCAATAGCCTAGCTAGTGAAATTGATTATTATGATAATGCAGTTGCAGGTGAGGACTCTGAGGAGAGATAATGACATCTCTGTAATGAGTGGTCATGCCATGGCTTGAATTATTCAATAGCAAAACCTGCTAAGCTGTAGACATTGAGCATATTTGTCAAAGAAAGTGATCTCCTTCACTTACTGCAACTTGTTAATTGCTGCCTTCATAGCAGTGACACCTAGTTTGCAGAATTCTTTCCAATATGTATAGCAGATCTGTCATGATACCGTGGTGATCTAGATAATCAGGCAGTATAATTAAGTGGATTAGTTTTCTTGCATTTTTGTTAAATGAACTCTGAGTAATAGAAAGCTTCAGGAAGATGATTGGCATCCATTATAGGAATATTCATAAGGAGTGTGCATGATGTGCTAATTTTAATAAGCTTTATGAATATCCTGATAAATTATTCTAACTGGGCATTCACACATACAATGACTTGCAGTTGTAGGATCTCAATGCACAAGCAGAATATATGACCCATGAAAAAAATAGAAACATAAAACCATGGACCCTCTCAGACAGAAAACCCACCAGATCGCTGTGGGGAAAATGTTACAAACTGACTGCGCTCAGTTAGCAATAGGAATCATAAAGCAATGAATCCTCACTCAACAGACACTGAGGACCCACGTAATTACTGTGTCTTTGCATCTGCCTTATGTCAGCTATCTTGCAACAATAGGGCAACTGTTAGAGACATCTCTAACTGAGGGCTGAACCATCTCAGCCACTGTAACTGCTGTCAAATCCTGTGATTTAGGCCTTTGGGCAAAATCTGTTGGGAGAAGGGGGGGGGGGGGACTGCAGCGGGGAGAACTGAAATTTAACAGGCATCCTTTGTCTCCATACTAAACCACAGAGGACAGAGACAGTTCATTACTGTTGGATGAAGACTGCTTTAATATATTATGTTTTTCATACATGGTTTATAAATAAAAATGTGCGGTATGTGTGTGATTGTTGAATGATTTCCTGAAGGATAAGAGTAACGCAATTCAGGTAGAATATACAGTGCCTTGCAAAAGTATTCGTCATCCTTGAACTGTTCGAACTTTTGCCACATTTCAGGCCTCAAACATAAAGATATAAAACTTACAGCTGTAATCACAGTAAAAGGTGGCGCTACAAAGTATTAACTTTAGGGGGCTGAATAATTTTGCTCGCTCAATTTTTCAGTTTTTTATTTGTTGAAAAAGTTTGAAATATCCAAT
>JAFFST010045172.1:25957-37998 GCA_022414735.1 Noturus placidus
ATGGTTTGGATTTTTTTTCACCTTTAATAATAAACACCTTCATTTACAAATTGCATTTTGTGTTTACTTGTGTTGTCCTTGACTATTGTTTAAATTGGTTTGATGTTCCGAAACACTTAAGTGTGACAAACATGCAAAGGAACAGGAAATGAGGAAGGGGGCAAACACTTTTTCACACCACTGTATCTATCTACTTACTGTTCATATTCTATACCTCATATTGGTCCGGGTCAGTTTTGATCCAGCACAAAAATGCCCACATGAAAAGATTATATAGCATATTTTGAACCAAAGATCTATTTAGAATGTACAAATATCCTATTTGACTTTAATAAATGGGTGACTAATTAATGTTTCAGAGAACAAGGAAAGTGTATTTTTTAGGTTTTGCACCACTCATATATGAATAAAAAAAAATCTAATATCACACAAGACATGAAAATATAACAGCCATAATGATTTAAACATATATTTATTGAAAATAAAAATTAACATTCTGGAACTGTGGGATTGATTATATAACCATTTATAACCATTACAACCATCAAAGACTTGTCCTCACTGCCATATCAAAGAAAAATCCTCATAACTATATCTTCCTATTAAATAGTTCAATAGTTGCAGTAGTGGCTTGGCCATTAGGGTTTCTGAAACAAAGCTAAAGGAAAGGGATAAGGAAAAGGAGAAATGAATGAAATTAAATGAAAAGAAATAAAAAATAAAGAGAAACTAGTGATTTTATAGGCATCTGTTTGCTGCCAACAAGATGACTTATGTTTGAGTCCCACCTCAGACAACTATTAAATTTTTAATTAAATTTTTAAATGATATTTGCTGCTGTTAAAATTATTAAATAATTCATCACCATAGTTCACTTCTGTGTAGTTTGATAATGATATTGGTGATTTAATTCAATGCATGCTATGGCTTTTCTCTATGCATGTACTGTTATGAATGTCTTTTTACAAAATAATGTATTTTACTGTATTAATGTTATTGTAGTCTTTTATTCTATGACACTTCTCTATGTATGTACCATTATGAGTACTGTATATTTACAAAATAATGTATTTTACTGTATTGTTATTGTATTATTTTTCATTCTATTGTATTGTTTGTGATTTGAGTTATTAGAAATCCTAATTAATGTTCCATATGATTACTCTATTACTTATTACTTATTATTTAAAGATTTGTGCTAAAATGCTTTAAGGTGGTTTAAAAAAAATAAAGAGATTATAAAATGTTTTACCACCCAGTCTCACAGGGTAATTACTGAAGCAAAAGTTTGATATAAATCAGTGACCAGTCGCTGGTATATAAACAACAGAAGTGTATTTTTAATAAATAAATACAACAGATTAAGAATAACACAGTACAACACACACATCATAACAATAAACACAAGTGATAAATTATTAGAAAATGTTACTGCATGAGTACATAAGACTATAAACAAAACAATAAATAATACTATAATTATTTAAACATTATATTTACGTACAAAATATATGCATATAACTATTGTCATGATTTCCAATCGAGCAAGCCTGATGCACGAGATCTGAGCAAATGCATGCTTTTGGGTCTTCAGTGACATTGAATTTGTTTACTTTTCACATGTGCTTTTGTTATGGTTTGTCCTTTATTGTCCTTGTATTGTCATTGGTTGTTTCCCCTAGGTGTGGCATCATTGTTCTCAGCTGTCTTGTGTTTCACCCCGGTTATGTTTGTCATTTAAACCCCTCATGTCTCTTTGTACTTCGCAAAGTATTGAGTGTTATCGCCATACCATGCGTTTGTACCTTGTTCCTCGTTTTGATTCATGTTCATAGATCTAGTTTCTTGTTAATCGTTCTCGTTTCTTGCCTTACTTAAATTATGCCTGTTTGTAGATCGCCTGACCCTTTGCCTGTTTTTTCTATTTTTCATAATTTGGATTTGTCTGCCTGCCTTTCGTTATTAAAAGCTCTTTTCTGCACTTGCATCCATCCCAACCTTCATTACATGGAAAACATGACAACTATATAAGGCAATAAATAAAATTTTATTTTATTTGCTCCAGCCACTACTTTTTATTTTGTTAGAGTTTCTGTGTTCTGACAGTAAATAGTGCCCTTGTTTTGGCTATGTCCTTTCACTGCTGTCTTGTAGTGACCACAGTTTTTTGAAAGTATTGGAATCCATTCTTCTAATATACTGTATGCATGTGGTGGTGGCTGAGTGTTCAGGGATTACAAACACACTGAACGTGGGGTTAGGATTGAGAGCAAGTGTGATGAAAGTGCTGGGCCCAATGGGATTAATATGGGCGGGCTCCATGATGCCTGGAGGTCAAGGAAGCAGCTGTTTCTGGGGTGCCTGCTTTGGTCTGGCCCTCTCAGGTAGGTCTGGGTGGTTGTGGATGTGATGCACATCTTACAGTATCTCACAAAAGTGAGTAAACCCCTCACATTTTTGTAAATATTTGATTATATTTTATTAATGCCAACATGTACTGTGACATATGGAAGCAAAGCATGATCAGTATGCAGTATTCCACCATGATAACGACCCCAAACACACCTCCAAGACAACCACTGCCTTGCTAAAAAAGCTGAGGGTGAAGGTGATGGACTGGCCAAACATGTCTCTAGACATAAACCCTATTGAGCATCTGTGGGGCATCCTCAAATGGAAGGTGGAGGAGCACAAGGTCTCTAACATCCACCAGCTCTGTGATGTCATCATGGAACTGTGGAAGAGGACTCCAGTCACCTGGGAAGCTCTGGTGAACTCCATGCCTAAAAAATATTGACACTTTGGACATTTTCACTTAGGGGTGTATTCACATTTGTTGCCAGGGGTTTAGACATTAATGGCTGTGTGTTGAGTTATTTTGAGGGGACAGAAAATTTACATTGTTATACAAACTGTACACTCACTACTTTACAATGTAGCAAAGTGTCATTTCTTTAGTGTTGTCACATGAAAAGATATAATCAAATATTTACAAAAATGTGAGGGGTGTACTCACTTTTGTGAGATACTGAATATCTTACTAGTCATCTTAGTACAGCAATGTAACTGTCACTTTTGTGAGATACTGTATATCTTGCTTGACATTTATCTGTCTGTAACATTAAAAACACTGTGTCAGTTGACAAGCCACCTATAGATTACATTGTATGGCTGTTTTGATATTAACGTTTGCCTATATATACCCTCTTAAACAGGTCATGCCACTTCTTCTGGGGAGGAGCAAGTTTGTTGCCAGCTGCAGAGTTCCTGTTGAAAATAAACACTGATTATATCATCACACTGCACTGACAACAACACTGGGATGTTTTCTCTTATAAAGTTGTACAAATCTACCATTATGATTTTAAAACAGCCCTGGTTTCTTTCAATTTTCATTTGTACCATCTTAGTTTTTTGTTTGGTAATTGTTGTATATAACTTCTGGTTGTATATAAATACTGGGTCTAACCAGTGTCTATCAAGTTTTGAGACAATAGGCAAAGTGAAAGATAATATCAGCATGCTGAATAATAATATAATTATCATATATAATAATGGAATTAAAAAAAAATAAAACAGCCAAAAAAAAAAATAAAACATAAAGATGTACAGTTTACAGCCCTATACATTAATACACTTTTTATAATGAAGTACAATTTATAATGATCTAACAAAAGTTTCCTTAATGCATGATAAACATTCCAAGACTTCTTTTAATAAAGATTAATCAAAGCAGCACACACCTAATCACGCGATAAAAAAAATCTAAAATACACACGTGAAACTTATAAGAAAGATCGCTCAAAGCACACACATAAATACAACATATATGATTGCAAAACTTACCAACATTTGGTTACATAAAATTAAACATCTGCTATCTGGCTGTTTTAATCCGCTACCTTGTGCAACATTACACCATTTCCATGATGTTGCTCGGCAAATGAAACATCACTAGAGACATCACTCAGTATTGATATTTTAGCCATTTTGATTAGCACATCCATCTTTGAGAACACATTTTGATTGGTGAATCCATCTTTGCCTGTCCATTGTGATTGGCTTGCCCATCATTTCATCCAGCGGGATTGGAAAGGATTGATGGAAAAGATGGAAATTTAAAAGGCGACAATGTTCACAGGTAGGGATACCGATCGTTCTGGGGTTCAAGCCCCAGCACTGCCGGCTCAGGGTTACTGATCAAGTATAATTAAAGGTGTTGATTTAGCCTCCAATTTTGCTAGATCTCAATCCATTCAAACATTTGTGGGATGTGCTGGACAAACAAGTAAAAAAACTCATTATTATTGTCACAGCGCGGCCAGCCTCGTCCGCTGCCACCAGGGAACTGTCACCCACCTCTCACACACGCAGGCACACTACCTCGAACTCCACTTCCCATGAGTCACCGCCGCCGTGCCTGCACTCTCCCTCTCCTGAATTCTGAGTGCACTCACCTGTCGCCAATTATTCCACACAGCTCCCTGTCTGTATAAATTCCCCTCTGCCACATTCACCCGATGCGAAGTATGTCTTATCGACTAGTTCCTTAGCGTTACCAAGCCTGTTTTTGTATTTTGCTCCTCCGTGTACCTGACCGTGTTTTCCGAATTTGTTGACTACGTTTACTGTCTGTCCTTTTCAGGTCTGTTCGTCCGTTCGCCTGACCCTCGCTACCACTTTGACTACGTTTACTGCCTGCCTCTTTCTAGTCTGTTTGTCCGATCGCCTGACCCTTGCTACTACTTAGACTACGTTCAATAAGCCTGACCCTAGCCGGTGCTTTTACCACTCTGTCATCGCCACGCGGTTTCCGCATCTCCCGCGACTGATTCCTCCCTTGGGCCCAAGTGTGACAGAATACTTCGCCTCTATGGAACCAGCGGGAGATCCTCTATGGGCCGCTGGCGTGGAGGGACATGGTCGCATTCTTGGCGAACAGAACGCGCAAATCGCCACGCTGTCTGAGGAGGTTACGCTGCTCAGACAAGCAGCGCATTCCAACATGGATCTGACCACACCCCCCCCCCACGGTTACCTTCTACGCCGACGCCTGAGAAGTACGACAGAGATCCCGCATGCTGTTGGACTTTTCTTCTTCAGTGCTCTGTTTTTTTTTCACCTATCCCGACATGACTGATCAGCAGAAAATCGTCCACTTCATGGAGCTCTTGAACGGCAAAGCACTGCTTTGGGCTACAGCAGAATGGGATCAGGAGGGAGGCGGGACCCACTCCTATGAGCAGCTGACAGCCCGCTTCGGCACTGTCGTCGATCACTCCTCGGACAGCTGAGAGACCGCGGAGGAGTTGTTGTCGTTATCCCAAGGGGCGTGCAGTGTCACGGATTATGATGTAGAATTCCGGACAGTAGCCGCCAGGAGTGTATGGAATGATCCAGCATTGAAAACCCTGTTCCGCCGTGGATTGAACGCTGATGTCATCAAGGAGTTGGCATGCCGCAATGATGAGGGGACACTGGACACACTGATCATGCTGGCAATGTATTACTAATTAATGTATTAATGTATTAACCACAATGTATTACTCACTGCCTCCAGGACCCGGTGATCCCACCATCACCCACCACAAGAGAAAGTCCCAATCCGGCCAAACCTGTATTGATTCCCCCGGCTTACCATGACCTCCTGGAGGGTTTTAGCAAAAAGAAGGCGAGCGGGCTTTTCCCTCACCGGGAATATGATTGCAAGATCGACCTCCTTCCAGGCGCCACATTACCCCGGGGAAGAGTTTACCCCCTGACCCTCAAGGAACAGGAAGCCATGGAGGAGTACATCCAGGAGGCATTACACCAGGGATAGATAAGACCTTCCACGTCCTCTGCCTCAGCAGGATTCTTTTTTGTCGAGAAGAAGGGAGGGGGGCTCTGTCCATGTATTGATGATAGGGGACTTAACCAATGCTGTGTGAAATACCGCTACCCCTTACCCTTAGTCCAGTCAGCCCTGGAAAAATTCCACACCGCCACAGTTTTTACACAGTTAGATTTACGCGGCGCATACAATTTGGTGCGGATCCGGGAGGGAGACGAGTGGAAGACGGGGTTTAGCACCACTTCGGGGCACTATCAGTACCAGGTAATGCCATATGGGCTGGCCAACGCTCCTTCTGTATTCCAAAGCCTTATTAATGACGTGTTACGGGACATGCTGGGGCGTTATGTGATCGCATACATTGATGACATTTTCATCTACTCCAACACCAAGGGAGAACGTGTTCAACATGTCCGCCAGGTTCTGCGTCGCCTGTGGGAGAACCAGTTATATGTAAAGGCAGAAAAATGTGAATTCAATCAGCATGCCATCACCTTTCTGGGATACGTGATCGGTCCCCTAGGAGACACCATGGATCAAGGGAAGGTCAAGGCAGTACAGGGGTGGACCATGCCCACTACCGTTAAAGAGCTACAGTGCTTCTTAAGGTTCGCCAATTTCTACCGAAGATTTATAAGGAACTTCAGCACGGTGGCAAGATCTCACACCACCCTTCTACAGGGGAATCCTGGACACCTCCATTGGAATCCTTTGGCCCAACAAGCTCTGGAGAGGCTCAAGTTGGCCTTTATAACTGCCCCAACTTAAGGCATCCAGACCCCTCGACACCTTTCACAGTTGAGGTGGACGCATCAGAGGTCGGGGTAATAGCCGTCTTGTCCCAAATGTTCGGGAAGAAGCTGAAGCCTAGAATTACAATGTGGCAGACAGAGAGCTGCTAGCTGTAAAGTTGGCGTTAGAAACATGGTGACATTGGCTAGAGGGAGCGAATCACCCCTTCATCATCTTTACGGACCACAAGAATCTTGAGTACATTCGAACTGCCAAAAGACTCAATTCTCGCCAGGCCTGCTGGGCCCTGTTCTTCACACGGTTCGACTTCACGCTATCCTACCGACCAGGTTCCAAGAACGTCAAAGCAGACGCTCTCCCGCTGTGATCCTCCTATACGGGCCAACACTGGTGATGAATATATTCTAGACCCCGCCTGCATAAGCAATGCTGTAGAATGGGAGCTGGACCAGCACCTGGGGAGGGTTCCCCGCTTGCAAGTTCCCCAGCAGTGCCCACACAATCGCCTGTTCGTACCCAAGGAGAATCATAAAGAACTCATCACCTGGGCCCACACAGCACTCGGGACAGGTCATCCCGGGGCACGCCGCACCAGTCAACTTCTGCAGGAGAAGTATTGGTGGCCTGAGATGGAGAGGGACATCTCTCGGACTGTGGCATCCTGCTCCACCTGTGCCCAACATAAGGTTCCCAGGTCACTCCCTGGCGATAAGCTCTTACCCCTTCCCTCACCTCAACCCCCCCATCCCATCTAGCAGTAGACTTTGTTATAGATTTACTGCCCTCCCATGGCAACACGGTGGTGTGTCATTGTGCACAGATTTTCCAAAGCAGTACGATTTATACCATTGCCTTCACTTCCTTCCACCTTCCAGACAGCCGAGTTGCTCTTCCAGCATGTGTTTAGATACTTTGGAATCCCCGAGGAGATTGTGTGCGATCGGGGACCTCAGTTCACATCCAGGGTATGGGCCGGGTTCATGACCAAGCTAGGCGTGACCACCAACCTCTCGTCCGGATACTACCCTCAAACCCACTGGCAAGTAGAAAGAATAAACCAGGAGTTGGGCCGGTTTTTATGCACCTACAGCTCCAATCACCCAGAGGAGTGGAGCACCTTCCTTCCTTGGGCCAAGTACGCCCAAAACTCCCTGCGCCATTCTGCCACCAAGCTTACCCCGTTTCAGTGCATGCTGGGGTACCAACCTCCCCTGTACCCCTGGAACGCCACAACCACCGCCTTCCCGGCAATAGACCAATGGTTCCGGAGGACAGAGCAAGTAAGGGCCAAGACCCGTCGCCGCAAACATATACAAATGCAAGGCAGACCGCCATCGCAGTTCAAACCCCCCAATATCAGCCCAGCCCAGACCATGAAGAACTCCGGCTCCCGGAGTGAGCCCTTTGGGGGGGGGGCTCTGTCACAGCGCGGCCAGCCTTGTCCGCTGCCACCATGGAACACTCACCTCGCACACACGCAGGCACACTACCTCAAACTCCACTTCCCATGAGTCACCGCTGCCGCGCCTGCACTCTCCCTCTACTGAATTCTGAGTGCACACACCTGTCGCCAATTATTCCACACAGCTCCCTGTCTGTATAAATTCCCTTCTGCCACATTCACCCGATGCGAAGTATACGTCTTATCAACTAGTTCCTTAGCATTACCAATCCTGTTTACGTATTTTGCTCCACCGTGTACCTGACCATGTTTTCCGCCTTTGTTGACTATGTTTACTGCCTGTCCCTTTCAAGTCTGTTCGTCCGATCGCCTGACTCTCGCTACCACTTTGACTACATTTACTGCCTGCCTCTTTCTAGTCTGTTTGTCCGATCGCCTGACCCTCGCTACTACTTTGACTACGTTCAATAAGCCTGACCCTAGCCGGCGCTTTTACCACTCTGTCATTGCCATGCACTTTTTCCTCACTTCCGCATCTCCCGCGACTGATTCCTTCCTTGAGCCCAAGCGTGACAATTATCAAACTTATTATTATCAAGTTTAATAATGCATTATGCCAGCATGTTGCCTTACTTATGAGCTTTCTCATGTTCATCGAACAAATCATATGGGTTTGATCTTGTATAGCTTTGGATGTCAACAATGATATCCCAGCAGCACTACATTAAAACTCTGCATAATCCAGATCTGGAAATCTAAGGGTTATTTATGTCATTCTGGCTAATTAAAGAATTCTACAGAAAATGAATTGCTTCAAAGCTTGTTGACATTAAAACATTAAATTGCTGGCAAACAGCACTACGAATGTACATGGGCGAAGCACTGCTCAGTCACAATTTGGGTTTGATTATGTAAAGCATGAGTTTTCCTATCAGGTTCAAATCTCCTGGAAGAACTATATAGAAAGGAATTAAGTTTCAGTGCAAGTGAATCAAGAATGAAAACTTGCATGTTGTGGAGTGAGGCCCACACATTTGGGGCATTGTTCACATTTACCCAGATATATCTCATGTGAAACTAACACTTCCTAATGAAACAGTTGAGCTCAATATCAGTTCAATTCAATTCAATTGTATTTGAATAGTGCTTTAACAATGGACTATCACGAAGCAGCTTTACAAAAATGTATACATTCAGGAAATACATTTTAAATGTAGAAATTTATCCCTAACGAGCAAGCCAGAGGCAACAATGCTAGAAAAACCTCCCTGAGACAATATGAGGAAGAAACCATGAGAGGAACCAGACACACTCAAAAAACCAGGTCCTTTGGATCAATTGCATTCCAAAGTCATCTCTGAGGTTTTTAATTGGTGCCATACTCAGTAATATCATCTTTAGGCTGTCCATATGTGGCCATTCTCAGCAACAGCAAGTGATTTCCAACTGAGAACATCTGGGTTACGCATGTAACCCCGTTCCCTGAGAAGGAAATAAGACTTTGCGTGGCCTTTACACTGTGGGAAGTGCCCTCATGCATGACTGGCATCTGAAGCTTGTGTAACATCTATTTATTGGGGTGCAGTCATCAGGTAACATGGCAGTTTATACACATTGCATGATATAAAAGCGGCACCTGTGAACCGGGCCATCAGCCTCTATTATCTGAAGTGAAGATGCAATGCACAGGGATGCCCCATTATGACAAAGCTACGTAAAGTGTCATTCCTTTCTCAGAGAACATGCGTAACCCAGATTTTCCCTTTCAAAGGGAAGTCAATGTTGCGTGAGCTCCACGCTGTGGGAATGACAATACCCACTCTGTCATACTGAGGGTATGGCCTGTACAAAAAGATTTGAGCCCAAGGGTCACTGCAAGACACTCGAGCCTGGGTGGAATGTATATCTAGGCTGTAATATAGAATGAATGCGTGTGGCGTAGACCACCCCGGTTCAGCACACACATCCTGTAAGGGTACCCCTTTGGACAAAGCCTTTGAGGCGGTGACAGCCCTCGTGGAATGAGTCTTTATGCCCAGAGGCGTAGTGAGACTGTGCGCCTCATGAGCAATAGAGACTGCTTCTACTATCCAATTAGAGATGCGATGCTTTGACAAAGCATCACCTCTATTGTCACCTCAAAAGCAGACCAGTAGCTGCTCCGACATATACCACTGGCCAGAGAAGTGGACATAAGTACAGAGAGCCCTTACTGGTCACAGTAGGTGCAATTTCTGTTGTTCCGGTGTGTGGAACAAAGCAGGACAGAAAGCATGCGACACTACTGGCTGGGCAGAAGACATGGGCACTTTAGGAATATAATCCGGCCTAGGATATATGATGGCCTTGACTAATCCAGGGGCAAAATCAAGGCAGGAAGGGGCAACAGTAAGAGCTTGAGAGATGTCAGGGCCAGCAGAAAAGCTAGCTTTAGAGTCAGAAGCTTCTTAAAGGCTGACTCTAAGGGCTCAAATGGGGATCCTGACAGACCTTCCAGGGCCACAGAAAGGTCCCAGGTCTGCAGATGGGCCTCAGCCACCTAACATCATGCATAAACCTCAAAGTTATAGGATGTTGCCCCAAAGAGGCTCCATCAAAAGGGGCATGGCTGACCAAAATGGTGGCCATGTAGACCCTGTTTGTAGAAGGTGCCAGACCTGCTTAGAATTGTCCTCATAGGACTGTAGCTATTGCGCAGTTTACTTGGTCTAGCTGAAATTTCTCACACCACAAGACAAAAAGTCACCACTTGATTTTATCATGGATGGTCCTCTAGCATTCAACATGGTCTCTACAACCTCAGTTGTGAGACCAGAATCTATGAGCTGGTGACCCTCAGGGGCCAGACCCACAGTTTCCAAAGTTCCTGCCGACGGTGATAACTCACTTGAGACAGTAGATCCTAGCAGATGGGAATCTCCCATGGAGTGCTATCTAGCAGGGATATTATTTCTGAGAACCATATTCTTGCTGGACAATAAGGAGCTACTAGCTGCAGATGTAGACAGTCTTGGCGATCTCTAGCTAGAATTTGTGGGAGCACAGCGATCATGGGAAAAATATACAGATGTGACCTCTGCCACATGTGCACTATGGTGTTCAGCCCCAATGGTCTGGGAGGAGTGAGGGCAAACCAAAGCAAGCAGTGTGTTGTTTCCTCGTAGGTAAACACATCTACTTCCACTTGGCCGAACCTCTGCCATATGAACGCCACCACTTATATGCCACTCCAGATGAGGGCTGCTCCAGAGACCGTGAGCTGGACAGCTGTCTAAGACCGTGCCCCATCCCATGAGGGAGGTGTATGTCATTTCTACTTGCGATTAGAAGATGCCCCTAGAGTGTGACCCGAGGCTAGAAAACAGGGCCTCTCCGAGGTTTTGTCCTCAGATGAAACCACCAACTTTTCACCCACCAGTGAAACGGTCGACCGACGTTTAGTTGTTCCTACTCAGCATGGTGCAAGGTCCCTTTCCAGAACCTTCACATTAACTGTTCCTCAGTGGTGGCATGAGCTTCCAACCTCAATCTGGACTGCAGAATCTCTCACCATCTTCAAAAAACAGCTAAAGACCCATCTCTTCCATTAACACCTAACCAACTCAGGGAAAAAAATAAAACCTTTTTTTGCACTTACAGCTCTACTCTGTCCACTTTGCTTCTTCTATAACTCAATTAATGGATCTTGTATGGTAACCCCAACAGTCTCTCAGAGAGACTGGACTGGATGCCCAGATCCAGCTTGCTCAATGTTGATAGGATTAACCCTACCATAGTAGAATTCTTATAACCTCTACAAAAGTTGTCCTCTGCCCTGGAGAACGCATTTTTCTTGAGGTTCAACCTTAGCCCTAAGCTCTTGATGTTGACTCACCAGTTCCTTGGAGTCACAATGGAGCCAGAATGACAACTATGCACTTTGTGAAGGGTTAAAGCTAGCCCAAAGGGAAGAATCCGATATTGGTATGCATTGCCTCCAAACACAAACTTCTGGAAATTCCTGTGATTGGGAAAAAAAAATTATATATATATATATATATATATATATATATA
>JAFFST010045172.1:42987-63969 GCA_022414735.1 Noturus placidus
TTATTTGTTGAAAAAGTTTGAAATATCCAATAAATTTCGTTCCACTTCATGATTGTGTCCCACCTGTTGTTGATTCTTCACAAAAAATTACAGTTTTATATCTTTATGTTTGAGGCCTGAAATGTGGCAAAAAGGTCGAACAGTTCAAGGCCGAATACTTTCGCAAGGCACTGTACATCCTGTATATACTTTTTGTATATCAATGTATTGTTCTCCTTGCTATAACTTTTAACTGTTCTTTCTTTTCTTTTTTTTTTTTTTTTTTTTTTTTTTTTTTTTTGCTGTGACACCTAATTTCCCTAATTTCTCCATCTGGGGATTAATAAAGTATTATCTTATCTTATTTTATCTTATCTTAACCCAATCTCAGGATCAAACCAGGCACCCACTACAAGGAATCATTCCTGTAAGATTTTAACCATATCACTGAGAAGAAACTGATGTAAAGTCTGTGATCTGTGGTATCCAACTAGTGCTCTGTACTGGTAAGGCAAATCTCCTCCGATTTTTTTCCCCTGTCGGTAATCAGGAGAAGTGTGAACACTGCCATCTAGTGAGACTCAAATGAACACAGTTCAAAGTGCATTCCAGTAAACGATTCTACAGCTCTGTATCCCTCTCTCCCAAATCATCCATCAGCCTACTGAAACTGTTTCCTCCTCCAGCTCATTAGTGCAATGCTGTATCCAGGCAAGAGAGATACATCCTATCAGCCCAAATCTAATAGTGACTTCTGGGAACCTGCACTCTGCCTCTAGCAATAGATCAGCACCAATGATAGCTTTTCTATCAGGCATCTGAAAATAAGAGAGTGAGACAGTAATAAAGCCACTCTTATCACTCCTGTCAGTGTCAGATTCATGCTGTTAGCTTTTCTGCACACTTTAATAATCCTTTTACAGTAAAGTGCAACAACAAGTGTATGCCCTCAGTGCGAGGGTGTAATGTATGGAAATGGACTTCACTGTTAAAATTTCTTAATGAGCCTTTTATTTGACATGACACATTCAGTTAAACTCGAGGTATTCCAAAGGGTCCCCTAAATAATCTAAATGAATGTGGAAATTATAGATGGGTGGTGAGGGTGAATTTGTGGAAAAAGTTTAATAGCTCAGAACTTTCATCATATAAGTACATAAATTTGTTAAGCTGTGCTTTGCCCCATTGTATTCCATCTGAATAAACACAATTTCTCTGCCAATGAAGTGTGTATTGTTTTTGGATTTTTTTTTTTAAAGCTTTTTTTTAGCATGGGAATATTTGGAGCTGTTTGGTGTAATGTGTTATCAAGGGTTAATAATACATTATTTTAAAAGCACCCCTTACAAATCAGTCATATGAACTTCATAGCTGAACAATCACATGATTCCCATTTTTTAATTGCAAATGTTTTTAGACACTTCACACTATGTTTCACATACTTGCATCATATGATTTATTTATTTCCACGTTTTTTAAATGGTCCATTTATTTTCAATGAAAATTTTCCACAGGAATCACTAATTTTCAACTGGATTCATTAATTTTTCACATGACTTTTCACATGTTTTGCATGACTCATTTATTGTCATGTGATTTTTCACCTTATACATTTTTTCACATGTAATTATTCATGATTTAATTTATTGTTACATCATTATAAAAAAAAAATACGTTATTGTTTTGCGCAAGATTAATTTATTTTCATTTGATTCTCAAATCTAGTCACATATTGCTCAAATATATGTGATTTGTCTATCTCAGCAGCACATTTGCAGTTCAATTGTTCAATTGCAGCATTGAACTTGGTTTTGGCTCTCTTAACATGTAAAAAATAAGTTTTAAATATCCACAGAAAACTAGAATTAACAGATGATAAATAGTAAAAGAAAACAGAAAAGCAAATGTGGATGTGAATGACCTTATACCAGTAAAATCAATAGAGAAAGAGATGGGTGGTTGTAGGGGAAGGACTTCATCCAACACCCAAGACAGATTGGCAGCAATGATTTGAGTAATAACCATTACAGAGGAGAATTAGGACAATGGCTTTTGTCTGAAATGGACACTTGTCAGCACACAAGGATTAAGTGCCTAGTGCATTTTAAAAACTTGTAATTGTAGTGTACTCAAGTTGACAGGCTTCAGTTCTGATTTCTACTCATATTGCCATACAGATTCCCATATATTTGACAATATAAAACATGAAGTATGATGTGAATGTGATGCATTAAAAGCTAGAAGACTAGTTGCAGAAAAAAGCAACAGACTAATGGAATGTGTGTCTCTATTGTTCAATAAGATCACGTGCCTTGCCATTGTAATGAGCCCCTCTTCAATTACCTTTCCAGCACAATGGAGCAAATGGACATGCTGACAATGTGATTACCTGATTGCAATCACATGTAATTTGATTGTCATTCCTATTTTTAATTCAGAGCAGAGTTGCAGGCTTCAAAGTTTGAAGTCAACAGCTCTAGGGTGTTGATACTTCTTAATTATTAAGACAATCCAATGAAAAGTTATAGGAGAAACGACAATCTGGCCATGTTAATTTCTGGTTCATTAAATTATTTTGCGAATTAGCAGGGTGTCTTAAATAAGAGGGCAGAGGAATAAAGAAATTGGTGGGGGAAACTACAGTAAATTAGATGATTTTTCTTCCACTGTAATTAAATAGAAATAAGCTCTGCAAATTAGCAAGCCTTTTGTATGGTGCCTAGAGTGGGTTTACAATATGTAAAGGTCTTCAGAAAGGAGAACACAATATTTCCCTCAATGTTGTGAAGTTACTGGGAGATGAAAGGATAAATTAAGGAGATAAAGAGCCATCATTCTATCATTACAATCTTTTAACATGTCCTTTCCGAACAGACTCATCTGTAACACCTGGTAACATTTTGAGTAGTAAAATCACTCTGGATATGATACCAGAGAGTAGCATATGTTGGCAAAATGCATCAGCTTGAGAGACTTTGCATGTAAAGTGCATATACTCACTTTCATTAATTTTCTCATTTACTCTCATTTCTCATTTATTGAGTAGAATATATGAAATTTCGGAGGATTATGATAAGTCTTATTTACTGACTGCTCTTAGGGAAAATGCTGTGTGGAGAATTTGAACAGGGCCCAGTTTTTATTTCTTGTTTTTCCAGTGATGTGGAATTTAATTAAGATAATTATCTTGTCCAGTTGTCTCGTCCATACAAAATAATCCAATTCAAATATGAGCTGCCCTGTACAAACAAAGAATCAGGCATCACCTGGGTGAATTTGTTGATTACTGTGCTCAATACATGTCATAAAAAAGTGACAGCATCAGACAAAAGTGGCATGAAAAGAAAAATATTCAAAAGATTCAGCAATTCAACATGCATCATGCGAGGCTTCAACTTTTTTGTATGTTTGTTTGTTTGGATGGATTTTGAATATTTTTATTGACACTTCACAGTACTTTCACTGACATGGAGGGAATAAAAATTTCGAGCACTAGACTCCGACTCAGCAGGAACCTCTCTTATGCAATTTCAGAAAACTAGTAAGTCCTGCAGACAAACACAGTCTGTCATTTGTCCAGACCAAAGCATTCTCCTGGGTTGTGCCTCTATCATATAAAGCAAGCTAATGCATCTGTCCCAGTACAACGTGACTGGCTGGATGGTACACAGGCTAAACCAGTTCACTGGCCCTGGACCCAGAATACAGAGCTCCTCTGTATTCTCCTTCTCTGCTTCTTGATCATTGTCCAGTGTGCTGTTTGACAGATCGGCCAGTTCTAATGCAGCTAGTGTAATATCCCTTGTCAGCTCCTATAAAATCATATATCTATCACCAAGATTGGCCTTAAAAACTTTCATTATCCCAGCGAATAAAATTACCCTTGATTTTGGGGACAGTCTGTGAAATGGGAAAAGTGTAGTAGAGGGTTAGATATTAGACAACAGGAGATGATCATGAGAGGGGAGAGATTAAAGTAAGGCTGCTATAAAGATATTTTTGTCATTTTCCCAATATATGTTCATTTCCTCAATGAAATTTGATAATCAGCAGCAAATGAATGAACATGAAATGAAACTTGTTGTTGAAGTAACAAATGAAACATAAAAAAAAGGATATTTGAATATAGAATGTATCTGGCTGGATGGTAGATGGCCTTACTTTCTTAAAATCAATTCTGTGTTTATTTCAAACCTATTTCAAGATCCAGACAAAACTCTGATTCTCAGATATCTAGTTACAGAATCCTAAGTAAATCTCAGGTTTTAAGAATATGGTAGATTTCAAGAGAGATCTATGCAACTTGTAGAAAGCACCTCAGCAATTGTCTATTTTGTATTTCTCTGTCCTCTGCTTCACATTTGGCAAATATATATATGGTATGGAATTACCAATGATCTACACTGAGTCTGTACTATGAAAATAAATCAAAAGCAAAGTTGTCTGTAATATCCCCAAAGCAATAAAAATGTTTCTACTGTGAATATCAAGTAAAATCAGATTATTAGAACTGATGGAAGTAATTATATTGCATATTAAATTGTCACAGTATTACAAACTCAGTAATGCTGGACAGGGAATGAATGTGGATTTTGAAACTGTCAAATCATCCATCCATCCATTCATCTTCTACCGCTTACTCCTTTCCCAGGGTCATGGGGAACCTGGAGCCTATCCCAGTGAGCATCGGGCACAAGGCAGGGTACACCCTGGACAGGGTGCCAGTCCATCGCAGGGTACAATCACATACACACTCACACACCCATTCATACACTACAGACATTTTAGACACGCCAATGCATGTCTTTGGACTGGGGGAGGAAACCGGAGTACCCGGATGAATCCTAATCCCCGCAACACAGGGAGAGCAACTCCGCACAACATGGCCCCAGCAGGAATCGAACCCCAGAGGTGTAAGGCGAACGTGCTAACCACTAAGCCACCGTGCGCCCCTGTGACATCATAATATGTACAAAGTATAATTATTATTATTTATTATTTATTATTTAAAACATTTATTATATAAGGAATAAGATATGACTTCTTGTTATAAGGAAATAGTCAACAGTGATATGATGCTTACTTTTTCCAACTGCCACATCCAGAGAAGGCTGGATGCAATTGCAATAAGAACAGTTTTATTTAAAGAGAGTTAGACAAATTCAATAAACATAATCCAAGGAAGACAGGGTCGATATACCAAACATGAAACATAAACAATGACTAAGAACTGGTGGCGGAAAACCAGTGTGAAAATAACAAAGACATGACAATGACAAGTGATACAATGCTATCTATCTTTACTAGGTTTAATCTAACTTACACCTTCAATATTCCGCGCCGTGTGCTCGGAGGCGTGCGGTATATATGCTTGTTAAATCAGCATCGTAATAGCCAACAGCTGAGGGCAATACAGACACACGTGAAAGCTAGCCAATGACATGACAGGACCATAACAAAGTACACATGTTTGAAATATCAACAAAGTCAACATCAGGCTTACTAGAGCACGCTGCTTCAAAAGAGGGATCATGACACCAACCCACGGATAAGATATAACAGCATGTATAAAAGTGTTTAATTGAACATGCACCCCGTGATTTGACAACAATTACAATTTTTATATATTATAGAACATCATGAAATACTTTTTATCCATTTATAGTAATGTTGTAGAATGTCCGTGATGCAAGTTAGTTCCTTTTATCACTTCCATAATAACATGTATAAACAGCTGTTACTTCATCAGCCTCTCTTTGTTTTCTTTTGAAGACAATAAAAAAATAGAGCTTGTCATGTTACCAAGAAATAACAACGTTTTCCCATGGTGTAAAACTTAGGCCATGTTTACACTAGTACACTAGATCCTCGTCCACACTGGCATTTCCGCTTTATTTCAGAAACTATCTTTGACCACACTACACGACCAAATATGCATGTCACATGACCATTCTTGCACACTGAGCATGCGCATACAAGTGTAAACCGGAAGTTGGTTGCTAGTCAGCGGCAGGCACAAAAAACAAGCTTTCCATGTAGGGCTTATGCCACTTGAAATTAGATTTGTTGCCAATTTCTCTAATCATAGCTTGCCTCTTGTGCATGTAGGCAGTGCAGTATTATAAAATACAGAATTTAACTGCACAAGGGCTGCTAAGAATGACAACAGAGCCAGCAATGCTTGTGGTTCAGCCTCCATGTTGTTGTGTGTACGATCAATGTAGCATAATGGTCATATGGTAGGGCATTGATGAATCAGGGAAGATTACGCATTGATCCAGAAGAATGTGGACAACCACTCCTTCATTTTCAAACCAATACAGGGTCTTCGGCATTTCCAAAACGCCGGAGTACTGTAGTCGACAGGCGTAACCGTAGCAAAAGTTATGCATTTTAAAATGAAAACACGTTAGTGTAAACAGGGTCTTAATGTTACAGCTTTACCTTTTGCTGTTACAAAGTTCTGACACTGGAGACACCTTCCAAAAATGGTAAATAAACATTTACTCACAGAAACCTTCACCATGTGAACAAATGCACTTGTTTTTGTGCAGTGTCAATCCCACAAATCCCTGTCTAAGGTGTTACTATATAAATAATAACACATGAAAACAAGATCATTAATAGTAGCCTGTGGTTTGCTTTGCAGACAGCACTACTGTCAGATTCATGCTGTTATAGTAAATTTATCAACACTTCCCCTATGCATTACAAATAAAAACAATAACAGTAAAGTAAATTAAAATTCTCATCCTCTTGGAATCATTTTCCATACTTCATTATATAGCAATAAATAGTTGTTATACATTAACCTGCTAAAGGTCTTTCAGTAATTATTCTCCCTAATGAAGGCCAACACTGAGTCTGTTCCCTCTTTTCCCCCAAGTGGCTGATATCGAAGAGGGAACTAGGCTGCAGTGAAAAGGTGTGGCCTCAATTAAATTTCCAAGGTGAGATCAGAGGACTTTAGGATTCTGGACTTGAGTAAAATGCAACGCAGAATAGTTACAGCAGGACAAACTTAATTAGAACTATTATGCTCCGTCTAGGAGTCTAGTAGGGAGAAGTGATCCTGCAGCAGCTCTGCTTAAAATCTTGCCTTAATGAATGTTAAAAAAAAAGATGAATGTCCCTGTTTGGAATCAAGCTCCATGAAAGGAGAAACCAAGATGAAAACAAAATACCAACATGAAAAAGTTACCTGGGAATTTATTAATGATCAATGTGGCTAAGGGTTTCATTCATTAAAGAAAATATATTAGACTTGTTTACTTAGAACAGGATGGTAGATATCACGGGCAGCTCATACTTAGGGGCAAGTGGTGCAGACCTCCACAATATACAGTGTCAGCCATCTTCATAAAGTTCTCATTTGCAAATCCATATATATATATATATATATATATATATATATATATATATATATATATATATATATATATATATACAGTATATATAAATTACATTTAAATACTAATTACCTTTTTAGACTGACCAGTGATTTATAAAAATTATTGTCCTTTGACAGATACAGTATAAGTCAATATTCCACTGATTTGCTTGCATTTCTGTATGTTGTGCAATCACAGGGCAGCATGCATACTGCCCCATTTAGCCCATAAAGTTATTACTGCACTTCGTGGTTAAAATAGAGGCCCATTGGAGCAGGAATCACTCTGCCCCATGGTCAGGGAAGTAGCTACAAACAGGGCAGTTAGTGACAGGCTTGCCAATTTTGTGGGTTTTACACCAAATTGGGTTAGAGTTTTAAAATTCTCTACATTCACCAAGATCTTCTATTACAGCTAATAATTGGAATCAAAGTTCCACAAACATAGACCAGTTGTAACTGTAGACAGTGGATCTATGGTTGTAGATGTACAGAACCAATTGTCTTGTGAGATATTTTGCAGATTGGGGGAGGGGGAAGATTGGGATAGGGGAAAAGGATGTAATGGAGTGTATAATGTCCATATATCAGAAATGCATGTACAACACAGTGACCTTGTCTCACACTCAAAGGCTGACAAAAAGAATAAAAATTTATCTATTTATTCTAATGTCCAAATTGTTTTAGATATTTGGCCTGGAAATTTTGCAAAAACCTGCAAGAACCTCTGTTAATGAAAATATCTCTTCTATCACTGTAATTTGAACACACCTTCTGTATGGAACACAGTTGAACAACGATAACTAAGACTACTCAAAACAAGCTGCTAGACAACCGTATTTTGTCAAATCCCAGGTGCTTATTATGGGATTTTTAACTTTTGACTTAAATTTGTTTATGGCTATGAGCCACTGCTTGTATGTATGAAAAACTTTGTCAGAAACCTTATAAGAAGGAAGGAAAGGGAGGAAAGATGATTAAGTGCTAAATAAATCATATAATAGAGTCAGAAAGTATTATGTTTGAAATGTGCTTACTTTAACACTCCAAAAGCTGTTTAGCAATATAGTAACCATCATAACAGCACAAATGACACAAATTTAATAGAAAAATGTATGAACAGTTATGCTGTTTGAATACATGCTTCATTTAATTGCATTTGCTTAGCTTAGCTTGAAATACTAAGAAACAGCAGGAGGAAATGAAAATGTACTCTTTAATATGAAAATTAGCAGATCTATTGACATCAGATATATAAACCTCACATTCAAACACTGTCAGTAACCACTTTATGCAGGTCAGGGTTGCTGTGGATCCAGAACCTATTCTGGGAACACTTGGTGTGAGGTGGGAAAAACACAGAATGGTACACCAGTCCATGGCAGGGCACCATGCACAAACATCACATTCAATCACTCAGTCACACATAAAGGCCATTTAGCATAGCCAATCAATCTACTGGAACGTTTTTGGGTGGTGGGAGGAAACCAGAAAACCCGGAGGAAGCACACACAGATGTAGAAAAAAATAAGACACTGTGCCTAGCTCCTATAAACCTGCAACACAAAAAAAAAGTTCTCAGCTTCAAATGACCATGAAGTTAGGCAGGAAAGAACACTGCTAACATTCCGTCACCTACTGTACAAGCACACAATCAGAGTTTTAATACAAATACAGCTCAGTACTGTACAAAAAGAGATAAGCCAGGAAGCAGCAGTACGACTACACAAAATCGCCACTCCCCTATCCATTGCAACAATAGTAGTGTTGGGTCCAAGTCCACCTTTGTCGAGTTTGAGTCAAGACTGAGTCCCAAAGGGGCTTAATGGCTGAGTCCGAGTCGAGTCCGGCAGAGTCCAGGAAGTAAATTGAAAAAAAGATTTGAAATTGCAATTGTAAACTCAACACTGAGCTGTTAAATTAATAATGTAACCTTCACAAACCAATGGAAACATTAATGTAACAAAAATACCACTATTACATCTTGCCATTGCCATTTAATTTTTTTCTTTATTGTCATCAGCACCTCAAATAATTTCCTATCAAAAGATGGTTTCAAAGAAAAAAGTGATATAGAGGTAGATTTAGAACTTTTATTATATCACTATTTTACTATATTATTACAAGTGTTTGAAAATACAAATTAACCTTTTTGTTATTGTAATACACTATATTGTGTCCTCCAGGGTTTCAATTTTGAGGCCTCTCCCCCACAGTTATATAGTATGAGAGAGAGAGTACAGAGTAGAGTTACAGGTAGCAGCATGTCATAACAAGCTTCATGCTTTATTATTGCTTTTAATCTGTCTATGAGTGACAAACTCATTTCTGAACACAGATTTGATCTTGTACAGTGATTCTTATTAAATTTGCTGAAGTTATTCAGAGTGAGTGATTTTCCCTTTGTCTTTTGTTATTTGATTAACATTAATGACTTCAGACATAACCGACTTTGTTTACAAGACTGCTCGGCCAGACCATCATTTTGACATGATGCATGTGGTTTTTGTTGACTGTCCAAGGGACATTCATTTATTAATAAATTATTAATTAATTTATTAATTAGATAAATACATTCAAACAACGCAAAGACAGGTTTGAACTGTCAGAAACGGACACTTAGCTAGATTTTCTAGATGGATATAACACAAGAATACTTACTCTCAAAGTTGTCTGTGTAACTCGAATTATATAATTGGAAACGCCCTTCTTCTTCTTAGTGTTGGGTCTAATAGATGACTGCCTCCAAAAACTATTAATGTCATTCATGCTAATCTGGGGAAGCTCTTGTAAACAGCAAGTGCCATACTATCCTGTGCCATCTTCATACAGTTATCGCCAATAGCGAAACAGCTTCCGGCACGGCATCGGATATAACTGAGCTGGCTGAGACAAAACGTGCAAGCGATCATGCATAGCACGATGAGGCGGCTTTCTGTGTGTGTGCACAAAAAGCCCTTGGGTCAGACAGGGAGTTGTTTATCAATTTCTTTTTATCTTTATTTTATTTTATTTATTTATTTTGTATCTTTCTTTTTATGTTTCTTTTACATGACACGGACTCGACTGTAGTCAGAAAAGTACAAAATGTCTGTGTGTATGTCAGATTCGAGTACAAATTTACCAGAGTGCCTGACAAATCCGAGTTCCTTCATAATTGGACTCGAGTCCGAGTCCAGGATCAAGTACCCCAACTCTACACAATAGTAGAAGATTGAGTGGGTAGTTCAGGTAAGACAAACAGTGTGTAGTTCAGGTAAGACAGGCAAACTATCAGGCAGAGCTGTAGTGTAAACTGAGTGGAAAACTAATGTTCTTTACAGATGAGGTTGTGTAGAGCTAAAGGAAAAAAAATCCTTATCCTTCTCACACCTGATGTGTTATTTTAGGTCTAGTCAGCTATAAGGCAAATAGGAAATAGGTTTATGCAAAATGGCCTACTGTCTGGACCTTATATAGCCCTGATATATATATATATATATATATATATATATAAGCATAACATGAAAAAACAAAAAAAGAATGACAGAACTTAACGTTTTCTTCCAGTGATCTCCCGAAAATTCAGATAATGCAACTTCCTGTTGAACATGTGTGATAACTTCTAGGATAATAACAATTTTATAGTAACAGACTTGGTAAATATTGTTCATAACCTGTTCATAACATTAATGTAAAAAGTATAACATTACTGAAGAATATATTTCAATGTAAAGGGTAGTTATAGTGGATATACATGACAAATGCTGTTTTCTAAGTAATTTTATTTTATGTTTTACACATATTTGTAAATCACCCTTGAACTGAGGAGGTATTAGGCAATAACACAAAACTGCCACATTCCACACCGCACATTTTCTTAACTTCTTATTCTTTTGGGTATTGATCTGCATTTACATTCTATTTGCTTTGCTGCATATCCCAACCCAGATTGATAAGAAACCCAGATAAAATGATTTGAGGTCAGCATGTTTCAGAAAACAGAATTTCTAAAAGTGCTGCTTGTAATTTAAAAAACAAAAATTAAAACCCACCTCTATGGCCAGTGAGCTGACCCCCCTAGCCATAGAGGTGGGTTTTTTTTTTTCTTTCTTTTGGTACTTCAAGAGTCTATCTATCTTTGTGCAGATTTTAATATGGATATTAACTGCACAAACGATAAAATGAGAATTAAAAACTTGCTGAACAGTTTGATATATTGTAGCCTTTTTATGTAGGCCAGGGTAATGTACCATACTAATCACATAAAGTAATAATTTATTAATTGCATTGCACTGTTCCTCGCTATGGCAAGTTCATCATGCAGGATTGCTCAGTGGTTAATGATATAAAGAAGAATATTTAGCTAAATCAGTGTTCAGTACTGGCTGAAATTAATTTGGGGTGTCTATACATGTATGCGCCATTGAGTAACTCACCATGAATTTGATATCATGAAAACGTAGCACAAGATTGAATGAGGGAGGGATGGATTTAGTTTAAGGTCATACACATGAAGAAATTGTACATTTGCTAATTTACACACCCATATCTTCATAATTTATCTTACAAATTATGATCTTATACTATCTAAAACTACTAAAACTGTCAAACACCACAACCACTTCTCAAAACTACTTCTCAAAATGTCCTTTATCAAATCACCTGCATTGTCAAATACATTGTTAAACATAGCACAATTTACAAGAACATAACAGCTGGTATCATTTTATTAGGAGCACTATATGATAGGTATCCATTAGTTTGTCCATTTGTCCATTTGTCCAAGCTCTTGTCCATTTGGATTTGAACTTATAATCTGTTTTGGTGCATAGTATGTAAACATTTTTTGGCTGCAAAGATACATAGTTTTTCTGGAGGTAGACATTTTGAAGACAAAACATCCTGAAGTCTGCTTGACATCTTGAAGACATCTTGACAAATTTGATAAATTCTGGCATATTGATTTACCCTGCTGACTATTGGGATATTATGAACAATAGTCTCGATCCAGTCCTCACTATGTTCAACCTCTGGCCCACAGAAATCTTCTGGATGAATAGACCTCATCAGCAGCAGGAATAAAGACTCAGCTCTACAAACAGTTTTTGTGGCCTAAGTGTGGCCACTTTCTACCCATGCTTTATGCTTTGGCCACTTTCTACCCATGCTTTATGCTTTAGTGAAATATTACAGTGTACTGAAGTGTGATGAACATGTGATTTGTCTTTACCATGTATCACGTGTTCACAACTAGGTACAGGAGACAATTTTTAATATAAATTATTAGAACCTGTAAATCATCAATGCAGTCTACTCTGAACTTACACAGTGCAACAGTAATTTGATATAGTATGCATCACTCTGATGGCATCAGTAAAATATGTTAAATTAACAAGCATTTATTATCTGCACTTTACCACATTACTGGTAAGTTTCCTAATGTATTATAGCAAGGCTTTTATGACTATTCAGACTGATTTTGTAATGCAGCCTTTGTCTTTGTACTACAATGAAAAGAAAAAAAAAATCCACAATTTATACAGAAATCTTCTCAAGCTGGTGCATATTTATTAGATTTGCATATTGTGATGCACAGATATGTAAGGAATAACTAATGATGGGCCACTGAATTATTAGAAAATAATCTAGTCATCTGCAGTTATTGGAGAGGGAGAGAGAGAGAGAGAGAGAGAGAGAGAGAGAGAGAGAGAGAGAGAGAGGGAGTGGAAGGAGTCTCAGTTATCAGTGTTTCATGAAGGTGAGTAAGTTTTTCGCCCATGGAAAGTCTTCAGGAGAATTTGGATCTTCCATTTACTGGGCAACATGACAAGGTTTGTTTTTGTTATATTTAGATAAGAGTGTGAAAAAAATGGGAACAATTGTGAGGGAACAGCTGTTTATGGATGCTCTATTGTAAGTTATAACAGAAAGTCATTTTTGTTTCACAATATTAAATGTAACTAAATGTTAAAAATGATTGCTGTAATTCTTTGGAAAATTAAAAATCATAATTATTGGCAAATTTATGTAGTATAAGAGCAATAAAAGGTTTAGTGTGTGTTGTTATGGGAAAATAATTGAGGTGCATTGAGCCAGAACACACTATTTTATTTTATTTTTACAGTATGCCCCCAAGTGTTTTATTCCATATGTAATATACTGAAGAACATTATAAAACATGTTCATTTATTCAAGTAATTATTCTTACAGTTTTGTTATGAATGTAATAAGTGAATTCTCCTCATGTTTATAGCCCTGCAGGGAAGCAGTTTTGACATATATCCTGATGGCTTGTCTTTCTTCTCCCTCTGTGAAGTGGTAATAAACATCTTACTGGCACTGTTATGAATTAATTACGGTGGCAGCAGGCCGGGGTTAGGAAGAAGGGCAATGTCATCTGCTATCAGAAGTCTGGATTTAATATCTGCCTGGTCGATCTGGAAATCCAATCAACCTTGCCTTTTTGCCTAATAAATCCTCAATGAGAAGCATATGTCAGATGAATGCTAGAGAGAATTTCTCCTTTTTTCGTCTCTCCTTTTTTTTGTCTCATTTGTGAATCAGAATTCACTTTTGGGATTTACAGCACTGTTGTGAAGATGGATGGATGGATGGATGTGTATAAAATGTTATTTCAGTTCAAGTACCATTAAATGGTTTGTTTCAAACAACTCAACACATGTTGTATGTTTATGTGAATCATGAAACAGATCTCTGCTTCATAAAGTGTGAAAAATAAAAAGACACTGTTTGCACCAGTCCCAGTGTTGAGAGAACATCTTGTTCATTGTGTCAGCTGTCCGCAGATGATGAAAGCTCATTTAATTACATTTACATTTATTCATTTAGCAGACGTTTTTATCCAAAGTGACTTACAAATGAGAAAATACAAGCAAAGTTAGTAGTTAGTAGTTAAACTAATGTCACTACATTATACAACTCCCTGAACTTCACTGTGTTTGGTATTTAAGATTATATTTCATCCAGGCAGCTCAAATCCAGGTTTTGCCATTCCCAGGTGTATTCCAGGTGTATTCACATATACAACAATTTGCAGTGACAACGCAACCATAGACCATTCATTTTAAATGAAAGCTGGTGACTTCCGGTGACATGAGCGACACTGACTATTGGCGGCTAGATTTGAGCATGTCCAACGAAGCCACAAAGTTGAGAGTTTAATTTTATGCAAATTTGGAGCGACTTTGTGCCTCAACTACAAATGGGATTTAAGACAACAGAGTGCACTCACTCTCTTTTTATTGCAATCAAGCAAAATGTCACAGTGTTGCCTTTCTAGTGTCAAGCCACTCCTGAACCAGAGACAACATCAGAAGCATCTTACCTGGGCTAAGGAAAACAAAAAGAACTGTACTCAGTGGTCCAAAGTCTTCTTTTCAGATGAAAGTAAATTTTGCATTTCATTTGGAAATCAAGTTCCCAGAGTCTGGATGAAGATTGGAGAGGCACAGAATACAAGTTGCTTGAAAGGCCATTTCATTGTTTGACTGCAAAATAAAAGAAGCTTATCTGCCTCCCAAATGACTGGGGGTCATAACTGGCTCAACAAATTAAGAGGGTTACAGCTGTATGGACAGCTGACTCAAAGATAGTTACAATGCAGGAAATAAGTATTTAACACGTTAACATTTTTTTTTTCAGTAAATATATTTCCAGTGAGTTTATTAACATGAAATTTTTAATAGACATCAGTATTAACTACAAATCTACAAATACAAAGAAATCACAACATTAAATCCCATAAATAAAGTTATGTGTAATAAAGTGGAATGACACTGGAAAAAATTATTGAACACACTCAGAAAAAGCAGTTCTCCAAGGCAAGGTTAGGCAAGGAACCAGCTGAAACCAGAAAGTAATTATACCTCCTATCTGTGCAAATTAATCTCAGTTGGGTTAATAAATTGATGAACTATAAAAAGGATTTTCGTCACACAAGAAACAGCTCATGATAGGTAGAAGCAAAGATCTTTGCAACCTTATTGTTGCAAAACATGGAATCGCATATGGATGAATTTCAAAACATCTGAATCTTTAAGAAAGCACCATTGGGGCCATTATCCACCAGTGGAAGCAAGATCGCTCCATCATCAACCAGCCATGCACAGGAACTCCTTGAAAGATTTCTAACCAGGGAATAAGAAGAGTAGCCCAAGAGCTAAGGACCACTCGGAAAAAGCTTCAGAAACACTTGGAGGGAGCAGGTACCATCGTCACAGAGAAAACAATAGGCAATGCACTCCACCGCCATGGCCTCTATGCATGCTCACCCTGCAAGACTCCATTAGGAAGAGGCATGTCAGAGCTCATTTAAAGTTTGCTACAACTCATTTGGACAAGCCTATGAAATACTGGGAGAGTGTAGTCTGGTCAGATGAGAAAAGAATTAACTTTTTGGCTGTCATGTTACGCACCATGTTTAGAGAAGAATACCAACAGGGAAGTTTGGAGGTGGAATATTATGGTCTGAGGCTGTTTATCAGTACATGGTACTGAATACATGGCATGGGATCTGAGACCATTCTTCCATACAGAATCTCTAAAGAATCTCTCCAAATTTTGAGGTCCACACTGGTAGACTGTCCTCTTAAATTCATACCAAAGGTTTACTATGGGGTTCATGTCAATGGACTGGGAAACCACGTTCCTGCCAGAGGCTGACGAGACAGCCTACCAAGACAGGTTCCAGTCAGAGGATGATGACATGGCCCACCAAGACATGTCCCAGTCAGAGGCCACCAAGATTGCCAACCAAGCTCTGCTCACACCTGAGGCTGACGACACTACCCACCAAGCTCTGCCTACACCTGAGACTGACGACACGACCCACCAAGCTCTGTTCATGCCTGAGGCTGACAACATGGCCTACTAAGTTGAGCTCATGCATAAGGCTGATGATGCGACCTCCTAAGCCATGCTCTCACCAGAGTCTAAAGTCATGGTACCACATGTTCAAGGCAGAGGTCAACAAAACGACCTACAAAACCCTGTTCATGCCAGAGACTGATGGTGCGACATCCCAAGCCTTGTTTTGCCTTCATAACGTCGGTGATCTCGGTCACAACTTTGTCATCATGCCCATTGCCGGAGCATTCGGCGTGCATTATCTGCCCGTAGCACAACAGCGCGTGCTTCCGGGTTGTCATTGCTTACGGTTACACATGGGTTATGTTTTATGTACACATGTCTTATGTTCTGTCCCATCTCTGCCCCTGTTATGTTATTGGTTCTTTCCAGTCTCAGCTGTGTGTCTTTGTTCAGGGCAAAGTATTGTGTGTTTCTGTGTGTTTATCACCAGACCTGAACTGAGATTCTGATCCATGCATCATGGTTTTGATCCTGTTCTGTTGATTCTTGTCTAAGCCCTTCTTATGGCCATTTGCCAATCGCCTGACTCCTCACTTATTTTTTTTGACTAAAATTTGCCTTTCGATTTGGAATTGTCTGCCTGTCTCTAAAAACTTAAGCTGCACTTGCATCTGTCTGATCCTCCATTACATGACACATATACAATATCGCAAAGAATAATAAAATTATAACATTTTAAAACCTGGTTACCACCAAAAATGAAAAGAGAGAAATTCATATTTGAGGATTACTTTCTGATTACACCAAACTACCTCTGTATTTCTAATGTAATCTACTTGTAGAAAACAACATTACTGTGAAATTTTAAAGAATAAAACTGTAAGGTTACAATGGGAAATGAGTCCTCACTTTGGTTACTTGACGTACAATTCTCTCAATGCATTTAACCACGAACTTAATCTCTCTCTCTAACCTTCATCTCTCTTTACTTGACTAATCACTCTTCATGCTAACATTGGCAGGGAAATAATTGCTGATTAATTCAGTCAGTTCTGTTGACAAAATTTCTTTCTTTTTTAAAACTTTTTATTAAGTCATTTGTACATGTACACAGTGTGAAGCAGTTCTCCATTTTGATGATGATGTGACAGTGGCAGTGCAGAAGCATTGGAGAAATTTTGACATCAGTTGTCTGATTACAAATTGAATAGGCTTATGTTTGATTGAAGATTTAGACATCTTTAGGCAGACTGACTACATTTACTGCTGTGTTTGTTAAACTAGCTCCCACATGATCTTTCTAGGCAGACAGCCAAGGCAAGGTTATAAAGTAACCTAAAAATATGTTTATGTGCTCATTAATATATTTATGTTTCCTTAAAGTAGAGACGTCAAAGTGTATTTCTGGCAGAAGAAATTTATTTTTGGTCAAAACACAGATGTATTGACATGCTATGGGATTTCGCAGACTACCACATGCATTTCAAAGACCATGGTGTAAAAATTGTCTCTTTCAAAAAGAAACCTATATTAATGTGGTATTAAAGTAGTACTTTAACACAATGCAAACTATATAGTGCATCCAGAAAGTATTCGGAATGCTTCACTTTTTCCACATTTTGTTATGTTACAGCCTTATTCTAAAATGGATTAAATTCATTATTTTCCTCAAAATTATACAAACAATACTGTATAATGAAAACGTGAAAAAGTTTGTATGAAATCTTTACAAATTTATTAATAATAAAAAAAAACAAAAAAGGACATTTACATAAGTATTCACAGCCTTTGCTCAATACTTTGTTGAAGCACCTTTGGCACCAATTACAGCCTCAAGTCTTTTTGAGTATGATGCTACAAGCTTGGCTTACTTATTTTTGGGCAGTTTCCCCAATCCTTCTTTGCAGGACCTCTCAAGCTCCATCAGGTTGGATGGGGGAGTGTTGGTGCACAGTCTTTTTCAGATCTTTCCAGAGATGTTCAATCGGGTTCAAGTCTGGGCTCTGGCTGGGCCACTCAAAGACATTCACAGAGTTGTCCTGTAGCCACTCCTTTGTTATCTTGGTTGTGTTCTTAGGGTCGATGTCCTGTTGGAAGATAAACCTTCACCCACCCCAGTTTGAGGTCCAGAGCGCTCTGGAGCAGGTTTTCATAAAGCATGTTTCTGTACTTTGCTGCATTCATCTTTCCCTCGATTCTGACTAGTTTCCCAGTTCATGCCACTGAAAAACATCCATACAGCATGATGCTGCCACCATCATGCTTCAATGTAGGGATGGTATTGGCCAGGAGATGAGTGGTGCCTGGTTTCCTCCAGACATGACACTTGCCATTCAGGCCAAAGAGTTCAATCTTTGTTTCATCAGAGCAGAACATTTTGTTTCTCATAGTCTGAGAGTCCTTCAGATGCCTTTTGGAAAACTCCAGGCTGGTGGTCATGTGCCTTTTACTGAGGAGTGGCTTCCGTCTGGCCACACTACCTTACAGGCCTGATTGGTGGAATGCTGCAGAGATGGTTGTTCTTCTGGAAGGTTCTCTTCTCTCCACAGAGACATGCTCTAGCTCTGTCAGAGTGACCATTGGGTTTTGGTCACCTCCCTGACTAAGGCTTTCTTCCCCCGATCGCTCAGTTTGGCCAGGTGGCCAGCTCTAGGAAGAGTCCTGGTGGTTCCAATATTCTTCCGTTTACAGATGATGAAGGCCACTGTGCTCAGTGGGACCTTCAATGCTGCAGAAATGTTTCTGTGCCTCGATAAAATCCTGTCTTGGAGGTCTACAGACAATTCCTTGGACTTCATAACTTGGCTTGTGCTCTGACATGCATTGTTAACTGTGGGACCTTATATAGACAGGTGTGTCCCTTTCCAAATCATGTCCAATCAACTGAATTTACCACAAGTGGACTCCAATCAAGTTGTAGAAACATCTCAAGGATGATCAGTGGAAACAGGATGCACCTGAGCTCAATTTTGAGTGTCATGGCAAAGCATGTGAATACTAATGTACATGTGCTTTTTTGTTGTTTTTTATTTTTAATAAGTTTGAAAAGATTTCAAACAAACTTCTTTCATGTTGTCATTATGGGGTATTTTCTGTAGAATTTTGTGGAAAATAATGAATGTAATCCATTTTGGAATAAGGCTGTAACAACAAAATATAGAAAAAGTGTAGCTCTGTGAGTACTTTCTGAATGCTCTGTAAATACTATTATTTATGAAGTGTATCCTGTATCATATTATACCTCATTTTTGTAAATAGTATTTTACTTTTTATGACTATGGGCCATGCACTGTAGTTCTCATAGCTGCCATTAATTTTGCTGTGAACTATGCAGTTTTCAGTGCAAAATTCACAAGTAACTTCTACACACATTCCTGCACACATATTACACATACAAGGGTAGAGAGTTCTTCAGTAGTAAATGTAAGTGATTACTGCAGTGTAGTACACAAGGTTATTGCATGGATGTGAAATCTGTTATTAAAAAGTAGAACCTGTACAAGCTTGTACAATAACAAGACCTTCCCATTCAACACTATAAGTATTTGTTTATTTTAATTTGAATCAGTTTTTTTTTGTTTTGTTTTGTTTTTTAATAATCATATAACAAGAGGTTTTGAACCACTGCTGGTAGAAACAGAGCAGCTATGAGTGTTTCAAGACCAGTAATGGGTTTCTGCATCATTTTCACACCCACTGCACCTCCCATTAGGCAATGCCCAGGGGTGCCATGTAGGTCCCTGTCATACTATTATACCCATTGCATTGGTCCAGTGGGCAGAGATGTAACCATGGAAAACACGAGTTTGGCAGTCCTGTGAAGCATGACATCCAGCAGTTTGAATAAAGTGGGGGACCAGGTTCAATCAGGAGATAGTGGCAACTGTCAAACTATGCTGACATGATGTATGACTCTCACTGACAGATATTCTCTTAAATTTGATAGCATAGTGGAATAATAATTCTGTATGTGGAATTCTGATGACAGGCTGTTCTTGATGTGGTCTTATCTTCAGTAATAAGATGAAGACAAGACAATGCCAAGTCAAGTGTGCTGACAAAACATTTTAAATTAAAATTGATTTGTGCTGAGCTGCATTGCCCTTACATCAGACTTAAAGCCTTGGTATAATTAGGTCATAATTAAGGTCAATTCAAAGCTAACCATGTCAGTTTACAAGTTTGACTTCTTGTTTGAGTCATATTCACTATTGTCATATTTTATGATCATTCCTTACTGTAATAATATGATTATCAGAACAGCTAACTATACCCCAAAGCTGGATCTCTGTCAGAAATGAAGAATTATAAATCCAATTTGACCTGAGGGTCTTGGATGGGAATAAGATGCTTAGTGTGTCCTTCATACATCAAATTGGGTGAAAGTAAACTTTTTGAAAACATCAGTCACTGAACTGGTATCCAAATAGGACTCTGAATAATCTCTTTCTGACCTGCATTGAGTTACACTGTATTTTCTTTCTGGAAAGTACATATCTGTTGGTTACTATAGATAGCTAAGAATTAGTATTATATACCATATGGAATTAACAGTGAACTCATAGAGTGAATATATTGAGTTCACTGTGTGGTTTTGAATTTCAATTCAATTCAATTCAATTTTATTTGTATAGCGCTTTTTACAATAGATATTGTCTCAAAGCAGCTTTACAGGAATATAAACACAGTATACACACAGTAAAAGTGAGAATTTAATCCCAACTGAGCAAGACACTGAGTGGCGACAATGGCAAGGAAAAACTCCCTTGTGTGTTTTAGAGGAAGAAACCTTGAGAGGAACC
>JAFFST010045173.1:6186-23408 GCA_022414735.1 Noturus placidus
ACAGTTTTATATCTTTATGTTTGAGGCCTGAAACGTGGCAAAAGGTCGAACAGTTCAAGGGGGCCGAATACTTTCTCAAGGCACTGTATATGCGACCATGGTCGTTCTGGTACAAGTAGGGGCTTGAGCTTGCTATCAGGAAGTATCCGTGGTACCTTGCTTTGTGCACACAAGGAACATGATGCCACCACTCTGTGTACCTCACTTTCCATGTTAGGCCACCAGTACTTATCTCGTAACAGATGGTATGTGCGTTGCGCCCCTGGGTGACCTGAACCAACTACCGTGTGGACCCAGATGACTAGTTCTTGTCGGTAATGCTCGGGCACGAATAGTCTACACAAAGGACATGTTGGTGGAACTTGTGACAGGGGAATATTCTCTAGTACTTGATTAAGCTCCCACTCTAGGGCACTAATGATACATGAGGGGGGAATGATGTATTCCTCATGGTTTTACACAACCTCTGTGTGGTTCAGATGAGACACGGCGTCAGCCTTAGTGTTCTTGGTACCGGGTTGGTATGACAGGGTGAATTGAAACTTGGTAAAAAACAGTGACCATCGGGCCTGATGAGGTGAAATCCTCTTCGCAGTGCATAGATATTCAAGGTTTTTGTGATCTGTGAATATGACAAAGGGGTTTGCAGCTCCTTCCAAACAGTGTCGCCACTCCTCCAGAGCTAACTTAACAGCCAAGAGTGTTTCCCACATCATAGTTCCTCTCGGTGGCTGGAAGTTTTCATGAAAAGAAAGCCACTGGATGAAACTTTGGCCTTTCTCCGAAACGCTGTGAAAGAATTGCTCCTATGCTTGTCTCAGACGCGTCGACTTCCACGATGAATGGTTTGGATGGGTCTGGGTGTTTAATAATGGGCGTGGTTGTAAAGGCTTTCTTGAGCTGATCAAATGCTGCTTGGGCAGCTGGGTTCCATGGCAGGCGTTTGGGCTTTCTTTTTAACAAGGACGTCAGTGGATTAGCTATGGAACTGAAATTCCGGATGAATCTTCTGTAAAAGTTGGCAAAACCCAAAAACCTCTGTAGCTCCATCACAGTGGTGAGTTGGGGCCAGTCCAGCACTGCTTTAACCATTACGTGATCCATAGTAACTACCTCAGGGCTGATGATGTAACCCAGAAATGAAATAGTGTCTCTATAGAAATCACACTTTTCGGCTTTGACATACAACTGGTGTTGCAATAATTGTTGCAGGACCTTACAGACATGGTGAATGTGTTCCTCTTTGGAATCAGAGAAGATCAAGATATCATCAATGTACGTGATTATGTTACATCCCAGCATGTCCCTTAAGACACTGTTTATGAAACACTGGAAGACGGAGGGAGCATTAGAAAGCCCATATGATATGACTAGGTATTTGTAGTGCCCGGAGGTGGTGCTAAACCCCGTCTTCCACTTGTCCCCCTCTCTGATCCGGATCAAGGTGTAAGCACTGCTTAGGTCCAGTTTGGTGAAATGGTAGCACTGCACAGCTGTTCTAGAGCAACTGCTATTAACTGCTATATCCGGCGGATGCTGGGGACATAGAGGGTCGTATGTGTAACCCTGGAGTAGTGCCTCTTGTAAGTATTCTTCCATAGTTTTCTGCTCAGTTTGTGTTAGTGGGTACACTCTTCCTCAGGGTGGCGTAGTGCCCGGAAGCAGATCGATGGCCAATGCGGTGGTAACCCACTAGCCTTTTCTTTACTAAACGATTCAATGAGGTCCTAGTATTCCTTGGGAATGTAGACAGTGGTAGTATTGTTAGGGCTCTCTATAGAAGTGGTGGCTTTGATTCAATGAGGGGACCAGTGCATGATCCCCTTATGAGTCCAGGAAACCCTCGGGTTATGGTGTTCTACCCAGGGAAGGCCTAGGATCACTGGATGTCGGGCAGACACGGTGACGTGAGAAACAATACTCTCCTGATGGAGTGTGCTGGTACGGAGGTGGATTGGTTCAGTGCAGTGAGTGACGAACCCCTTCCCAATGGGGGCCCCATTGATGGCTTAAAGACGAACGGGGATCTTGTGCAGCTGTATGGTGGTCTGGTCAATGAAGTTCCCTACCTCTCCTGAGTAAATCAGCACTTCAAAAATACAAGACAATCCTGAGTACTCTAATATGACCTGCATTAAAAATGCTAATTGAAATTAACTCTGGGTTATGGGACCAAACTCACCCCTTGGCGGCGGCCTTGTAACAGCCGGTTATGACAAATCGCCAAGTTAATAAGCAAGTCAAGTGTTCATCATGAAATGCCAGTTCAGTCACGATGTTTTTGGGTTTGAGGGCGGGTTGGTTCAATCCACTCCTCGCTGCTACCATGCGAAACTTGAAAGTATAGTCTGCGTGTCCCTTGTTTCAGGGTCAATAATTCTTCCCCAGTCTCTCTGCTGTCGGGAGAGTGATTGAAGACCATCCGAAACCGCTCCGTCAGCTGATCATACGTGGTGATGGTGCTATCTCCCTGCTCCCACTCTGCCGTGGCCCAGAGCAGAGCTCTCCCGGTTAATAGTTCCATGGAAATAGATAATCTTCCGACTCTCTGGAGAAAAATCCAGAAGAAACCCCAGGAGAATCTCCATCATATTTCTCCGGGCCAGGGGTGGCCAGCGCGTAGTCGCCGCTGTAGCAACCGGTGCAGCTTGATTTAGCCTAGCCACCTGCTCAGTCAGGTTGGCTAGCTGTTGTCCCTTGTCACTTATAATCCGGCTGTGGCCTTCAATGACTTGCTACCAATGCGAATCACCCGCTGCTTCCATTGGGAAGGCGAATTATTCTGTCACGTACCTTGGGGAATACAGAAGCAGGCGCGGGTGGCAGGATCAGGCTGTATAGTACAAAGTGTTCAAAGTTCATAGTCGAGGAAACAGGCTACGGTCAGGCGATCAGGCAAACAAAACAATACGGGGCAAGGCAGTAATTGAGGTCGGGGACATAAGCAAAGGTCGAGATAACTAAACGAATCAACACTGGAAATAAAGGCTTGGAAATACAACAGAGAACTAGTCTACTGGACGTATACTTCGCAAAGTACGAATGCCTCCAAAGTCTCTTAAGAGTTGTGGTGAGAGAGTGAAGTGATTGGCTGTAGGTGTGTGTGATTAGAACTCCGGAGAGGGTGAGCGCATGCATGTGTGGGAAGGGTGTGTTGCTTCTCGGGAAATTGAGTCATGGCTGGACTGAGATATGACACTTAGCTGAAGTGACATGGTGGTTCTTTTAATAATAAGGCATGGCCAGGAATTAATATATTGAGGCTATGGGTGAATACTTCAAGGCCACAAGTTAAGGCCACAAGTTAAGTACCTTGTATCCATTAATACTTATAAATATTTGACCTCCAGGTTTTATGGGGGGGGGGCAAGATCAGGTGAAAAAGTCAATTAATTTTTAAGAAAAATCATTTGCTTAAGGTGGCACAGCTAATAGTATATAAGTGTGACTCCAATAAGTAAAGTGAGCTCCGAGAGGCTACTACATGTTCAGATGTTTATGTTCAGTGAGGCTGCTACATACCACAACACCACATACATCAGTGACTGGCTACATCAGCAAGTGCACAGATAATGTTACTTCCTTCAAGACTATTATCACACATGCAACTCAGAAGCTGTGGATGAGAGCTAAAGTGGCTCATTGAACAACTGTGGAGAGAGTCATAAGTTCATGTTTTGTTGAACATAAGATTGTTGGTGCGCACATGACGGAGGACATCAACCCTAGAGGTGCATGGAACATTAGTTAATTCTTCAAGCAGAATGATAATTTTAGCTAGCTAGCTAACCTTTTGACTAGTTTGTTCTGTAGCTTAATTGCTGTTTGTCATTTTGCAGAATGAGCATTGTGACACTGTGGCATTGGTGACTCATAGGCACAACTGCTTGATCAGGAAGACACAGTAGGTGCAAAATAAGTGACAATACCTAAAACACAAGCTCTTACTTGGGTTTTGTTTGCGAGGCTTTGCACCATCACGCATACTGTATACACAACTTAGAGACAATTGAGTGTAGCCAATCCAACTATGGGTGTGTTTTTGGGAACAGTTGAAACCCTTGTGGGGAGAACATGCAAAACACCACACAGACAGTAACCCAAGTTCAGGTTTCAACTGGGGATCCGGGAACTATGAGCTGGCAATGCTATCCACTGCCTCCATTGTACAGTCATGTTTGGAAACAATTATGAGCATATAGAGGAAGACTAAACCAGAACTGGCTGTTATTGTGGTTACGTGAATGGCAGTCCTCTGAGTCAGAGTGTAAACTCCAGGCCTCAGTCCGAATCCACACCCACATCAAGTAATTTGTGGCACCACATTTATTTATGTTTCAAGAGAAACGAAACAAGCCAGGTTGGCACTTCTAAAATCTCCTTTTTCTAGCACCATGGATGAAAAGACAGCACCGTCTGTGGATCTCAACTACACTGCACCCTCAGATGTGGAGTGTGATGTGTGCACCGGAAGGAAGCGTAAAGCAGAGCAGTCCTGTTTGGAGTGTATGTATTCGTTCTGTGAAAGCCATATAGATCTGCATAAGAATCTGTACGTGGGGAAGAGACACAAGCTGGTGGGGGCTATGGGAAGCCTCAAAGAGAGCATCTGTCCTAAGCATGGCAAACTTATGGAGATTTTCTGCCGCAAAGATCAGCAGTGCATATGTCACCTGTGCATTACAAATAAGCACAAAAATCATGATGTCGTCTTGATTAAGGCCGAGGTGCCTGAGAAGAAGGTATGCTTTCCTCTACTATGGGATATTAAATAGAATGTCTGCAATATTCATT
Source organism: Noturus placidus (assembly GCA_022414735.1). NCBI lineage: Eukaryota > Metazoa > Chordata > Actinopteri > Siluriformes > Ictaluridae > Noturus > Noturus placidus. The sequence goes on from JAFFST010045173.1 coordinate 10,981, forward strand.
ACATTACATTTTTCTTCCTTACTTTTCAGATTAAACTTGGGGAAATGCAAAGACAGACAGCCAATATGATTCAGACCTGGGAGAAAGAGGAGCAAGATATAAAACAAGCGATAGATTCATTCAAGGTATTTATCTATACATATAGACATTCACTTTTGTTATAAAGTGTCCGTAGTGTATGAACAGGTGTGTGAATGTGTATGTGATTGTACCCGGCGATGGATTGGCACTGTCCAGGGTGTACCCCGCCTTGTGCCCAATGCTCCTTGGGATAGGCTCCAGGTTTCCCGTGACCCTGAAAGGATAAGCAGTATAGAAGATGGATGGAGTCCAAAAGCAATGCTTTTGGAAAATCTCCATCCTTTTAAATATGAGTGAGTGAGTGAGTTCCATGGATGGATGCTGTTTGCTACATCATTGAATGAAAGAATAATACTAATACTAATAATATGACTACTACTACTACTACTACTACTACTACTACTAATAATAATAATAATAATAATCTTCTAATATGTGAGTACAGTATTTGTGACGTACAGTATTTTAAAAAAATATGTTTAAAGACATCAGCAGTGCATGCAGTGGAGGAGAATGAGAAGAGCTTTACAGATCTGATACGCTCCATTGAGATGAGGCAGCACGCAGTGAATGAGCTGATCTTGACTCAGGAAGAGGCTGCCGTGAAGCAAGTTAATACACTTTTAGAGAAACTGGAACAGGAGATCACTGATCTGAAGAGCAGAGATGCTGAACTACAGAACCTGGAGTCGCTCTCTCAAGCAGACAACAACATCTCTTTTCTACAAGTAAGTACATTTACAAAAGTACATTTATAACATCTTCTGAAAATGTAGAATATCAAGCCAGTAAGGAACTCCATTAATGTACTGTCTAACCAAATACTCTTAAAGCTTGCAAGGTGGCTTAGTGTTTAGTGTAACAATAGGAATTGTTGTCCCCTGGGCCTGTTAAAGTGTGACACCTGAGACAGGGCAAGAGGTGAATGCACGGATTGTATACGTGTTACAGAAAACTAATAAAAGTATTGCCCCGTTGGGCAGAATTAACATATTCTGTAGCCCGAGTGAGTGAGAAGGAGCAGAATATAACATTTAGCACGTTCTCCTAACACCTCAAGGGTTGGGGGTTCGATTCCCATCGTGGCTCTGTGTGTGCAGAGTTTGCATGCTCTCCCCATGCGGTTTCCTCCGTGTACTCTGGTTTCCTCCCCCAGTCCAAACACATGCACGGTAGGCTGATTGGCATGTCCAAAGTGTCCGTAGTGTATGAACAGGTGTGTGAATGTGTATGTGATTGTGCCCGGCAATGGATTGGCACTGTCCAGGGTGTACCCCGCCTTGTGCCCGATGATCCCTGGGATAGGCTACAGGTTTCCCGTGACCCTGAAAGAAGGATAAACGGTGTAGAAGATGGATGGAGGCCAAAACCAATACTTTTGGAAAAAACATGAGTGAGTGAGTGAGTTCCATGGATGGATGCTGTTTGCTACATCATTGTATGGATGGATAATACTAATACTAATAATATGACTACTACTACTACTACTACTACTAATAATAATAATAATAGTAAAAAATTTTATTTTTATATAGCGCTTTTTAAAGCAGCTTCTCAAGGAACTTTACACAATGAGGAAAATACCAAAAAGATTTAAAAAAATGAACAGAAAACACAAAAAAAACAGGAACAAAAAACAGATTTGAATACAAAATCGTTAAAACCCTTAAGAAAAAGCTGACCTAAAACAATGAATTTTTAGGTTAGATCTAAAAATGCTCAAATTATGTGCAGCTCTAATATGAGCAGGTAGAGCATTCTATAATCTAGGAACATAGGACAAGAAAGCCCTGTCCATAACAGATCACAACCATGTCTGTGGGAAAACCAGTAAACCATCTTGAGAGGAGGCAAAATGACACTTGGGCATATATAAAGTTAAAAGCTGGAGGGTTGTTCATTCAATGGATGGATGGAAGGATGAATGAAGGATGGATAATGTTGTTATTCCATAAAAGGACAGCTTAATGGATACTATTTGTAAGCTGGACGGATTGTGTCACATCCACCATGGACAATTTCCCCGCCACCCCCCTGACACACCCCAACAGCTAGAGAGCTCCCTAACTCACATTTTTACATTTCTTCCATTGTTGTCAGCCTCACTTTCTGTGTTTCTACACACCTGATTTGTGTTACCCTAATTAGTTACCCTATTTAGGTTCTGTGTTTTCCCTTGTGTTGTTCATTCTATTGATGAATGAATGGATAGATACTGTTTGTTGTATGTATGAAATGAAATAAATACATATTAAATAAGTTCTGTAAATAAACAAATATAGCTTCTGATCACTACTATGAAAGTAAATGCTAGATGAAAGATCTTAGTCTCATTCATTAGTGTTTGATAGTAATATAAGTCAGTATATAATATAAGTTAATAGATAGACAGTATTTGGACATAGTAGTATTTTGAATGACAGATTTGTATTGATAGTCAAGAATTGATAGCCAGACTGCCTTCCAAAAAGCATTCTGTGAGATTGTAACTCACAAAAAAATTTTGTTGTCCCCCCCCCCCAGAGTTTTTCTTTGCCCAACCTGTCAAAGTTCCTCCAGATCCCAACTCTGTCAGTCCATTCATCCTGTCCATTTCAGACTGATGCTGTCTCAAATCTTATCAAACAACTGCACTTAATCTACCAGTGGCGATTCATGACAATCTCTGAAAGAGGTATTCTCTATGATTTTTTTTTTCTTTGAAAAAAAAATGTTTTCTTTCTAAAATTTCTTTCATGAAATTCCTCTTCTTTTCCTTTCACAGTAAGAAACACTGGTATCATATCTGCACCACTACCACAAACATACCAGGAGCTCTTAAAATGTGAGTTCCTTCTTGTTTTTTGTTTTGCTTTTTCTTTAGTATAAAGACAATCCAGGAAGTTGTGTTCTCTCACTGTTCTCTATTGTATCTTGGCAAAACTAGAATGAAATCAAGTATTGGCCAGATTTAAAACTTAGAACAAGAACTTAGACATGACATTTAAAAGGACATGTCAAATATGCTTCTGGGGTTTTTGTGAAGTTATCGAGTTCCAAACATAGGTACAGCCTACATGCATGTTATGGTCATGTGACCTATTATTGATCAAGAGCCAAAATAATAATGGTCAAAGCAATCAGTTCATATTAAAATGAAGTAGTTGCAATCAAAATGATTAAACCCCAAGGGATTCAAATTATTGAATCCCTTGATTAGTTGCATAAAATGTGCTTTGTAAGTCATTATAAGTTTAACTATTTCAATTACTTTTGTTTGATTTGTTCATTTCAAATAGCTGAAAGACTTTAAATTTTTACAATAAACCTGATATGCATTGAGGGGTGAATAATTTTGATTGCAACTGTATGTGTAGTACACGTGCATACATCATAAAAGACACTCCCATCTCTAAGATTGATAAAGATATCACGTATTCCATGCGACTCCAGCTACCAGGCGTGAACAAAGTACAGAGAAATTATATCCAAGTAAAAGTATAAATAATGTATGAAAATCTTTTGCGATTAAAAGTGGAATTATCCAGCCAAAAATGTTCTCTGGTGAAAGTAAAACAGTTAATACTTTTAAAAAGTAGAAAGTAAATGTTTACAACTGACAAAAAAAAAAAAATCAATAATGTCATTTCATGTCAAAAAGTAACTTGTTTTACTTAGCTAAAACTTTTAGATGAATTTTGATTTGAAACTATTTTATCATTTTGCATGAGAACTCCATTGAATCTTTTTAAGTTTGCAATATTTACTATTAGTAGAATTTGACTAGCCGATTAGTTAAGATACTAGAATAGATGATAGTTTAACCTGGCATTAGCAATCCAAACAAGCCACATTGAATTGCATATAGCCAGGTAATAATGCCTCATTGTACGAGTCTTTACTTACTCTAGTTGAAACTCAATTTCCTTTCAAAACACTTAGCACTGATTGACTCTACAGTATAGAAGAAAAATGATTTAGCAGATGAGGATGGGTTCCCTTTTGAGTCTGGTTCCTCTCAAGGTTTCTTCCTCTTCACATCTGTGGGAGTTTTTCATTGCTACCATTGCGTTTGGCTTGCTCATTAGGGATAAATTTAAATCTGAAAGCCACTTTGTGAAATGCCCGTTGTTAAAAGCGCTATATAAATAAAATTGAATTGAATTACTACAGCATATCATACTAGTTTATCAGCAACTGACTTTATATATATATTTTTTTTCCACAACAGATGCAGTCAATCTTAATCTGGATACAAATACCGTGCATGACAACCTCCAACTGAATATTCTGGACACAAAACTGACTGCTGTCCAAATGCCGGAGTGCTATCCTGTCCATCCTGACAGATTTGAAAGGCGGTTGCAGGTCTTATGCAAAGAAGGTCTGCGTGGTTCATCACGTTACTGGGAAGTGGAGTGTGGTACAAAAGGGTCATGGGTTAATATTGCAGTCTCATACAAAGGGATAAAAAGGAAAGGGAAGAAGGCCCCTCTCTTTGGCAGATGCAAAAGCTCATGGGCCTTGCGCAACTATGGGGGCATATACGAATTCTGGCATGACGATAAGTGCCAGATAACCTACAAAGACATATCTTTAGATTGTTCTAAAATAGGAATATATCTGGATCATGGAGCAGGGATTTTGGCCTTTTACAATGTCTCAGGTAACCCGAGCCTCATCTACAGGGCCCAGACGCAGTTTTCTGAGCCTGTATATGCTGGTTTTGGACTGGTAGGTATAGGCACTCATATCCGACTCTGTGATTTCTAAAATTTATAAGATCATCCTCCTTCCCAAAGAGAGCGTGCTTACACCGGTTGCAGTTAATATTTAAATGTTTATTCTATTATTAAGGTTCTACAGGTCAACATTTTCCCTTGTTATACTGTCATGTAATGGGGAATATAGAATGGTGTGTTGAACATTGTCATTTTATATGTACTACAGCAGTTTAGTATGAAGAACCTTGTGCCTTGAAAAAAATTCAATACAAAAAGTATGGCTTTTCATTTGTGACATGTGAGCAACATGCCAAACTGAAAAATAAAATCTCCACTGCGACGTTGTTTGATCTCATGAATGAAAAACAAGCAGCAAGGACATGTTTTTTTAAGAATGAAATGTTGAATGTTTGTCAGAAATGAATGAAATCCATGTTTGAAAGCAATACGCATGCATGCATTCTATTTCACTGTGTGGTTTCCTTTCAGATAGAAAAGCAATATACAGATCGCATGTACTTAGTGACATGCACAAAACAATCAACACTGAATAACACTTTCAAGCATTTTTCCCCTGCTCTGCTGGTAAATATACCTCCTGTATATGGATAGAGCTTTGATGGAACAGTGACTGCATTTCAGTGCAGCATGACTACACCACACTGATGAAAGTGAAATTAAATACAACGGTTTGTTGCTCACACATCTGACACAAATTCAGCATTTTATTGTTTTTTTTTTTTTTTAATAGCCTGCTAATTGCTTCTCACTGAAAATATCAAGTGCTGAAAAGGCAAGAAATGATTTAGCAGATGAGGATGGGTTCCCTTTTGAGTCTGGTTCCTCTCAAGGTTTCTTCCTCTTCACAATTCTGTGTGAGTTTTTCATTGCCACCGTTGCTTTTGGCTTGCTCCTTAGGGATAAATTCAAATCTGTATCCAGATTTCTTTGATCCGGAAAACTTTGATAACCCGGAAGATCCTCTGAGAACAGAGGATGTGTCTATTCTAGATTCATTGGAGGTCAATCAGAATGTAATAGGACCCACTCATAATGGTGGTCACACTCTTGAACTGATACTAACATACAGAGTACAGGAAACATAGTAACACTTCCACAGTCTGAAGCTATCATCATGATGTCTATGTCACCTAGTTTAAATTTCTTATTGATCATAATATAAGCACCTTACCATGCTACCACATCAAACGTTCATTCACGTTAGCTACTGCACAGAGTTTTATCAATAACCTCTCAGAGATATTAGCTATGATTGGATTACTGTATGATCCCTAAGAACTTGATGCTTAGAGTCAAGGTTCCACTGCACGTTAGATAAGGTAGGTCCACTTAAAATCAAAATAATTCAATAGAAATAGCTAACACACTGACATAACAATCACATACTGCTTAAAACAGACCACTCGACAATTCAAACCAAATTGGTAGTATTTAAAACAGCATGGAAGGAGATCCTTCTGAACTATAGAAAATCTCTTATTCCTTACATTTAGCAGCATGTCATAACGACAAACTTCATGCTTTATTACTGCGTTTTATGTCACAGCTCTGTTCTTGAATCTTTTTTTTTTTTTATTTTAATAACTAAAATGAAAAAAAAAAAAATAGCCACATGGTTTATGAAATCTACTACATTAAGAAGTAAAATTCACATTTTACATGAAATTCAAGATAGGAATCACCAAATGCTAATGTTTAGGGCTGGGCGATATAACTACAATCTTATTTCACGATAATGATATGTTTTCTCAGGTAGCTCTAGCAGTAGTATTTAAGTGAGAAATACAAAGGAAATTGAATAAAGCAATTAATGAAAATGTAAAATAGACTTCACAGTATGGCATGCAGTATAAGGTCATTCTTATTAAATTTACTCAAGTTATTCATTCAAATGAGTGAGTGATTTTCTCTTTGTGTTTTGCAGGTCTGTTAGACTGCTGTCACTTTAAAACCTAATCAGAGATCCAATATAATTGACAAACCTGATTTATTTCTCAACTGTTTACATACACTTAAGACATAACCGACCGTGTTTGCATGAAAACTCAGTCAGACCCACATTTTGACGTGCATGTATTTATTTGACTGCCCAAGCCGCTTTAATAAACCCGTTAAAGAGAACTGACTTGTGTGCATGTAACGGAGTTCAAATATTACTGTTAATAATTAATTTGACTATGTGTGTGGTGTAGTCGATTTCTCAATTGTAGCACTAATTTGATTAAGGTTAAAGTGATCAGGAATGTGTTTCAGACACAGCATGTGAACATAAATTGATCATCTGAACTGTGTTTAATATCAATATTACTCAGAGTTTGTTTGGTATAATTTTTATCCATATATCATATAGGCTTAGGAAACAACATTTACAATATATGTTGCAATGTGTGCAACATAACTTTCAAAGAGGCTATCCTATGTCCGTGACATTGATCAACATTTTTTTAGTTTGTAATCTACGACTTTTTTTTAATCTAGAAATTTTTCACAGTACCATACGTTTCCTAAACTTTAATACCTTCACCTGCCTCATTAGTGCCCTTCCTTGACTTTATATGAGGAATTACAGTCACTGGCTGTCTATAGCAGATTAGCTGAACAGTAGCAAAGATCAAATAAGATGGCTAGTATGTACTATAAGTGAGTTCAGAATCGATGTCCAGTCTGTTTCTCAATTTCTTCTAACGTAGATCATCAGCATGGAAAGACCTTTCTGCAAAAAAAAAAAAAAAAAACTAAAAAAGTTTACATCCAGCTTTAATAGCCAGAATTTTATAAGACTTTTCATCTGTGATTTCTGTAGCCATGAAAGTGCTCACTGTAAAATTCTCAGGTAATCTCATCTATGGCTTTTAAAGTGGTTCAAAAAAGAAAGTCTTATATTGAAGTTATATACACTGATTTCTACCACAGTACAGTTGCATTCTCAAATCTGACTGGTCAGAAGGTATTGAATTTTTTTTTTAACATCAACACTAACAATAGTCCATCCATCCATCTTCTACCGCTTACTCCTTTTTAGGGTCACGGGGAAAACTGGAGCCTATCCCAGGGAGCATCGGGCACAAGGCGGGGTACACCCTGGACAGGGGACTGACAATAGTGCTGGTTGTCATTCAGGTCACAGATTTATATTCATTTCTACTGTAGAGTAACAACACATTCATAGGAACATGAATGTGCATGCTGTATCACTCTGAAAGTTATGAAAACAAAGGAAGTGTGGCGCTGTGCAAGGCAAGCATATCACGCTGCCACACAGTAAGACATGATGGAATGAGTCAGACATATGCCTCAGTGTATGACTTACTCTTCACAGATGTCTCACACATCAGCTTTGTCCACACAAACAGGATATTGATAGGGTGTGAAGAAGAGTGCCACACATGTTATTACAGGAGAAAGAGAATGTGCTTTAGCTTGGAATTCATAATATAGACTTGATGCAGTTCCACATTATTGAAGAAATAATGACCATGTTGAGCTACATGTTGAGTGTGCAAAAAAATATAATAAAAAAAACCTGACCTAACACAATGTTGGTATATCACTGGCTTGCACTTGTCTTTTCTTCCAACCAAATAACCCTGTTGTGAGGACAACAAACTTCCAGAGATGATGTAACTTTGAAGGAAGCATCCATAACTGCACATGCAGCATATTAAAGGATGGCAGGATGACTTTTTTAATATTCATTTTCATGCTGATTTGCTTTCATTTTGACTCTAATTATTGTCAGTTCTTATGTAATGAACAGTGAAATTGTCTAAGAATGAATGTCTAATATTTTTAAAGAAACAGTGCTTGGGGTGAATAAATCATGAGTAACTGGACTGATGAGACATGGTGTTTTTTAATTTATTTTTATTAACAGTAATGCAGAGCCAGGAGTTAATATATTGAGGCTATGAGTAAATACTTCAGTTCCATAAACTAAGTACCTTGTTGCCATGAATATTTATCAATACTAATACTTTATATTTCAGGGTTTTTTTTGAGTGTGTGGGGGGGTACGAATAGGTTTAAAAGTCTATTAATTTTTAAGAAAAATCTTAAGAATTTGCTTAAGATGACAGGCTAACGGTGTATCCATGTCACAACAAGTGTGACTTCAATAATTAAAGTGAGCTCCGAGAGGCTACTACATGTCCAGATGTTTATGTTCAGAGCAGCTACTACATACCACAACACCACATACATCAGTTACTGGCTACATCAGCAAGTGCACGAATGAAGTTAGTTCCGTCAAGACCATTATCAGTGGCTTGTTGAACAAATATGGAGAAAGACATAAGCTCCAAGTTTTTTAGTGCGCACATGACGGTGGACATCAACCCTAGAGGTGCATGGAACATTAGTTAATTCTTCAAGCAGAATGATAATTTTAGCTAGCTAGCTAATCTTGTGACTAGTTTGTTCTGTAGCTTATTTGCTGTTTGTCATTTTGCAGAATGAGCATCGTGACACTGTGGCATTGGTGACTCATCGGCACAACTACTTGATCAGGAAGACAGTGCAAAATTTTGCATTTTGCTTCTTTGTGTTTTGGTGACTTTGCACCATCGTGCATACTGTAATCACCACTTAGAGGCAATTGAGTGTAGCCAATCCAACTATATGTGTGTTTTTTGAGAACAGTTAAAACCCTTGTGGGGAGAACATGCAAAACACCACACAGACAGTAACCGAAGTTCAGGTTTCAACTGAGGAACCGGGAACTATGAGCTTGCAATGCTATCCACTGCTTCCATTGTACAGTAATGTTGGGAAAAAAATATGAGCATATAGAGGAAGACTAAACCAGAACTGGCTGTTATTGTGGTTAAGTGAATAGCACTCCTCTGAGTCAGAGTGTAAACTCCAGGCCCACACCAGGCAATTTGTGTGACCACATTTATTTATGCTTTAGGACAAACAAAACAAGCCAGGTTGGCACTTCTAAAATCTCCTTTTTCTACCACTATGGATGAAAAGACACAAATTCGCATAGTCTGCAAATCCTAACTACACTGCACCCTCAGATGTGGAGTGTGATGTGTGCACCGGAAGGAAGCATAAAGCAGTCCTGTTTGGAGTGTGTGTCTTCGTTCTGTGAAAGCCATATAGATCTGCATAAGATTCTGTATGTGTGGAAGAGACACACGCTATGGGAAGCCTCAAAGAGAGCATCTGTCCTAAGCATGGCAAACTCATGGAGATTTTCTGCCTTGAGGGTCTGCCTCAAGATGCTCATCAAGATCATCCATGGCTTTTGGTTCAACGCTCAGACTTTCTAACTATGAGGCGTTCCAATATTTTCCAAAGGAGATACTTTAATATTATTCAATGTCCAAATGTTTAGAAACTCAGTCTCTCAGATATTTGCAACACCTTTGATATCCAAACTTCATCCCTCTAGGGAACTTTTGAGACAGAGATTTTGATTGGATGGTAATGTTTGCATATTTTGTAAGGGGAGGAATGTTTTGGAGGAAGGTGGAATTGACTTAATTTGTCCTTTCTTTAAAGCATAAGAAGGTCAAGAGACTTGTTTCACAGGACCCCTTTGTTTTGAAGTCCCAGCTATCTTTCTTTATTTCTTTCTTTCTCTTTCTTTATTTCCATTTTATTCTTTCCCTGTGATTATATTCTTTTTTGTAGTTGTTTTTTGACCTTGAAATCCTGAATCTTGTAACTGTAATGGCGGAAGTAGACATTAGGTGGCAGTACAGGCTCGCAGAGCTAAATTCAGCCCAAGAAGAAGTGGGCGACATGGGAGAGACACAGTTACCATGGCGAGTATGTCTTTCTTTTTTATTTTTATTTTTTCTTTTTTTGTGTCCTAATATGATTTTGTTTATGTTTACGTGCTCAACTTGCTTGCCTTATCTGTTTTAGGTTATCGCTCTAGTTCACTTGCACTTAACGCGTAGTTAGCTTGTGCGAGGACTGCGCGCTATCACGTCTCTGCGTGTGTGCGTGCTACGTAAATATACGCGTTGACGGAGACGTTAACGCAGGGGTCGGCAACCCGCGGCTCCGGAGCCGCAGGTTGCCGACCCCTGCGTTAACGCAAAACCTAAACCACATTAACCACACTTAGCGACTATAAAGCCCACATATTATCCAGTCATATACACACATATACGGTGTATATACATTTGCATATATGTATTTGTATTAAATAGCAGATTTAATAAAGCCTACTAAGAGTAATTAGGTTGCATAAGAATCACATCACACATCAGACCATCCCTGAAAGGACTGTTCAGGTAGACAAAATGGAATGCCTCCAAGAAGTATCTGATAACTCTACAGCAGAGGTCTTAAACAGGGGGTCCGGGGAGGTACTGCATGGGGGTCGCGAAAGTTTTGGTACCAGTTTGATATAACACAATTTCATACAATATATATAATTAGGGGGTCCCCGCTCCATCTCGCCATCAGTTTGGGGGTCCTTGGCCTGGAAAACGTTGAAGACCCCTGCTCTACAGTATATCCAGGGTCACTTCCTGTACCTCAGGGTCGAGGTGAGGGGGTTATACAAGGATTAGAATTGAGATAGAAATAAGTTTTGGGATTCTCGTGCCACGTTTCAGTTGTTCAAGGCAATCAAGTGTAAATCCATCCAAGGCATGTGACATCCCTGCTGAAAAAAACCCCAAAACAATAGAAACCCTCACAGAAATTCTTCTGGTTTCCATTACAAACCACCATTACTATTATTGGTCATTAATGGTAACCACTAGACATAACATGGCACCAATAGAAAGCAACAAATGACCTGTAGAGACCCACAGGGACCATTACAGTTAACATTAATAACAATACAATTCCCATTAAAACTATTACAAATTCTCTGAGGGCTTCTATGAGTGTTTTTTTTCAGCAGGGATCGCAGTGCTGCACAGTATAGCCATGATTAGGAACGAGAAGCTCCGTGATTTGATCGGTCCTGTGGTCATGGAACAGGCCTTTGCAGATTCTTTGTTACTTAATGAATTTATGTTGCCATTCAGACATCGTACATCAAACAGTAGAGCTGTAACGATACACCCCGATCTCAATTCGATTTGGTTCATGATACTGGATTCCTGATTCAGTTTGATTCTCAGAATATTTCCAACAAAATTTTGAATGAAGAAACATGATTAAAAAAGATTCCTGAACAAGGCAAAACTCCTGATTTTCTGAATCTAAACAGTGCAATAAACTGCACTTTTTGCTGTATAAAATAACTAAATTTGTTTAAAAAAAAACTATCATAAGCAAAAATGCAATTTACCATATCTTAAAAATAAACAAATAAATTGAGCCTCTAGAATTTGATTGAATAAATAAAGTATTTTACACAGGAGAAATGATAGATTAAATCATAATGAGCTCTGTAGCAGGGCCTGAGCTCTGTAGCAGCACATTTTAAGCGGAAGTAGAGCTCCAGAGTTGGCTAAAATGAAAGACTTCCGTTATAGCAGGAATCTAGTAACACCCTAGTAACCAGCTCAGGTAGCATAGCAATGACCTACAGTGTCTTGCGAAAGTATTTGGCCCCCTTGAACTGTTCGACCTTTTGCCACATTTCAGGCCTCAAACATAAAGATATAAAACTGTAATTTTTTATGAAGAATCAACAACAGGTTCAAT
>JAFFST010045174.1:9438-19604 GCA_022414735.1 Noturus placidus
ATCATCTTTAGAAGAGGCTTTCTTCTGGGACGACAGCCATGCAGACCAATTTGATGCAGTGTGCGGCGTATGGTCTGAGTACTGACAGGCTGACCCCCCACCCCTTCAACCTCTTCAGCAATTCTGGCAGCACTCATACATCTATTCATTGAGAGAACTATGAATGCCAACATGTACTGTGACATACTGAAGTAGAGCATGATCAGTATGCAGTATTCCAGCATGATAACGACCCCAAACACATCTCCAGGATGACCACTGCCTTGCTAAAGAAGCTGAGGGTGAAGGTGGTGGAGTGGCCAAGCATGTCTCCAGACCTAAACCCTATTGAGCATCTCTGGAGCATCCTCAAATGGAAGGTGGAGGAGCACAAGGTCTCCAACATCCACCAGCTCCGCGATGTCGTCATGGAGGAGTGGAAGAGGACTCCAGTGGCAACCTGTGAAGCTCTGGTGAACTCCATGCCCAAGAGGGTTAATGCAGTGCTGGAAAATAATAGTGGCCACACAAAATATTAACACTTTGGGCCCAATTTGGACATTTTCACTTAGGGATGTACTCACTTTTGTTGCCAGCGCTTTAGACATTAATGGCTGTGTGTTGTTATTTTGAGGGGACAGCAAATTTACACTGTTACACAAGCTGTACACTCACTACTTTACATTGTAGCAAAGTGTCATTTCTTTAGTGTTGTCACATGAAAAGGTATAATAAAATATTTACAAAAATGTGAGGGGTGTATTCACTATTGTGAGATACTGTATACACTTCTGATGGGTTTAATAATTCGTTATTCTAGCAAAATATAGCATTAAAAGTTGTAAAATGGTGTAAAGAAAAAAAAAAAAAAAAACACTCACTACACCGATTCCTTCAAAGGCAAATATAGCAGTTCCAAAGAATAATGGGTAGTCACCAGGTTTTCCAACCAGTGGAAGGTCAATAGGGTGTGGAATATGCTGAGGGCGATAAAAACAACAACAAAGCATATTGAAAAAGCTAGTCAGGTAAGCATGTGAAGAGTACTTATAGTAGAATATTAGGTCTGCATGAAAACAACACGAGTGGGTTCTGAGTCAAGACAACATTCAGGCAAATAAATCAATGCTAGATTCAGAGAAGCTGACTAGTAACCCCATGAGAAGTGTCACAAACTGGCAGAAAGATAGCACTGAGAAAAAGAAATCTTCGTTATAACAACTGAAAGGCAGTGAAACGAGGCACATTGTGGAATGTAAATGATTTATTTTTACACAATAAAATGTGAGACTTACTCTCCCATTTAGAGTTTATTAGCTAAAAGAATGCATAAGGATGCACGTATGATTCTCCTGTTTGAAGAACAATACAGTCGCTTTTTTCAATTCCAATTTTCAGCAAATTTCCCCTTGGGGATAAATAAAGTATTCTCTCAAGCTAGGTCCATGTAATTGTGGTCTTTGCTTTGTCACCTGCTAGGGTAAAATCTTCACCTCTGAGCCACTTGAATACCAAACAAGGAGAAAAAGTCAGTGGTGTGTTGCGGCATGTTGCAGGGAGGAGGAGGAGGAGGAGGAGGTGTGTACTGCCTTTGAATCCCAATAAGGGAGAAAATGTCTGTGCCTGAAAATTGCTTGCACCATTGCAAATCCAGTGCAGATTAAAGTGAAATACCTCACAAGGAGCTGTTGTTTGCCTTTTCATCCAGATCAATCACTCAAGAAAGAGAAGAAGTGTGTCTGGGCACACTCACTACTAGATATTTTATAGTTATTGTGAAACTTATAACCACACCGAGAGGTTTCACTGTGAGCATCACTCCGCTTGTAAAATTTCCACTTCCTAGTTCAAAACCGTTATTACAGCAGTCCTAGTAACATTATCAGCAGACATGGCAAACAACGTCAGATGAAGATTAAAAAGGAAGAAGGGACGCCAATTTCACAGGAAACACCTTTAACAGGAATGTACTAAATCAACGTGAGCTAGCTAGCAAGCTATAAAGTGAGGGCATCTTCTTTGGGAGCTACAGTATTTCCACTACTGGAGCAAAAATAAACAAACAATTTGGGCATATTGTGTCTGAAATGTAACTTACTGGATATTAATTTCTTGTTTAGAGAACTGTTGTGTAAAAGCAACATTGCACTCGCAATCGTGTGATTATACTGACTAGCTACGGCACTCAGACTTCGGCTTCGTGCCTACGCCCACTCACAGCCACGCTGATATTCAGTATAACTGATCTCTTGCTAGTGCGATATTGCTTAATGATACTACAGTGCTGTTGAATTCTCAACTTTGATTCTTCAGAGGGTGTTGATTAAATTATCGCTCATTAACATATCATTCAAATGGACTTGTATCCATACAAGCTAAGGCTAATAATAAACCAATAATATGTTATTTAACAAAGAAAAATGTATAGTTGATATTGTGAAGCTTTAACATTTTGTACACTTTGTAATGTCAGTACGTTTTCCAACATGGAAAAATTTTCACCACAGAGAGCTTTGCACATTTTGTGGTTTCTGACAAGCTGTATTTTTTTGTCTTAATAGTTACATTAAAGAAAATGAAGGGTTGGTGACAGAATGACCATTTATATAGCATACATACATGCTATAATGTACGTCCACAATGTACCACGACATTAAATGTAAGTATAAACGGTTAAAAAAAGACATGTGTCATTCATTAATAAGTTACTAATTGTCATCATTGGCAAATTGCTGCTGTTTAACAAAATAACACACATGACACTCCTGTCATGTTTTATTCCTTACAAAACTAATTTTTAAATCAAGGCACCTAGATGTATTATAAAAAAAAGAATTTAAAAAACCATGAAAAATTATTAAAGAAAAAAATAAATATATATAAAATAATAATAATAATAATAATAATAATAATAATAATAATAAACATTTCATTAAACTTGAACTGATGAGAATAATGCTTAAGTAATTCAAGTAGTATAAAAGTTGTGATATATTTTAGGCTTTTCTTACCCACTATAAATAAATAGGAAAAGCATCTCAAAGCTTATGAAAGGATGCTAATAACTGGTGCATTTGTACATCACTATTATAATCTTGAAAGCACATCAGTGTGTGTGTGTGTGAGTGTGTGTGTGTGTGTGCGTGCATATATACCGTTAGGCAGTAGTAGTAGATGAGCACTAAGCTGGCAGACATGACCACATTGGCCATGAAGGAGAAAGGGGTCAGGAACTTAAGGTTGCGAGTAAACACCAATGCAATGATGAAGGGGATGAAGATAATCATGTAGATGCGAGAGTCAAAGCTGGGAACGATCACTGCCGTCTCATTGGTGTTGCAGTTCATTGTGGTCCCATTGGCTGCCTCAATTACCTGACCAAAACATGACTTAATGTGAATTTATGAAGGTGTGTGTCTAAAAGTAATTCATTTTTAAAAATCCAGTCACAGAAGTATATACTCCGATACATTGACAGGTTTTACACATTTTGCAGGAAAACGTATTTTTATAAGCCAGTATGTAATATAATACTTTTTGTTCATACAACAATAACTGAATTATGTTCACACACTTATTGTGTTTCTCAGTGTTTACTATAGAGAAACATCTATATTCTGGGTCGATACAGGAACCACAGTGTTCTGCAAGTACATTACTGACTAGCCTATTTCTTTGACAAAAACAAGATTACCAACAAACAGTTCCAGTGCCCTCTGGTGGTAAGGAAAACCGCAACAACTTAATGAGCAATAAGACCCAACATACAGTATATACTTGTTATTGGGTCAAACACCATACTGCTTAATAAATCTAATACAGTGCTGTGAAAAGGTATTTGCTGATTTCTTCTGTTTTTGTGTATATCTCATATGAAATTGTTTCAGAAATTAAAACAAAAGCTAAGATAAAACAAAGGCAACCTGAGCAAACACAAAAGACAGTTTTTTAATTAAAATGTTATTTATTGAAGCAAAAATGTTATTCAATCCATAGTTTGCCCCCATAGTTACTAATTCCCCAAATCTATTAAAATGGCCTGATTACGGCAAACTCTGTTCAATCAAATCAACTCTTAAATAGAACTTATTCAACAGCATGAAGCTGCTTAAAAAGGTCTAACCTAAAACACACTCTGCCAAAATTTTAAGAAATTCCAGAAATGATGAGGAAGAGGGTGATTGAAATACATAAATCAGGGAAGGGTTACAAAGATCTTCAAAAGGTTCTGGGACTCCAAAGGACCACAGTGAGAGGCATTATCTCCAAATGCAAATACTCGGCACAGTAGTGAACCTTCCCAGAAGTGACCGACCATTCAAAATTCCTCCAAGAGCACAGCAAGTGCTCATCTACTCATCCAGTAAGTCAAAAAAGAGTCAAGGACAACATCAAAGGACCTACAAGTCTCTTTTGCATCAATAAAGGTCACTGTTCATGACTCCACTATCAGAAAGACACTGGGCAAAAATGGCACCATGGAAGAGTGGTGAGGTGAAAACCACTGCTAACCCAGAACAACATTAAGGATCATCTGACTTTTTCCAAAACACACCTTGATGATCCTCAAACTGTTTGGAAGAGAGAGATCCCATTACATCTAACCAAACACAGAATTCCACAAAAAGAATAACTACAGTTAAGCGTGGTGGAGGTAGTGTGATGGTGTGGGGATGCTTTGCTGCTTCAGGGCCTGGGCAACTTGCAGTAATTGAGGGAAACATGAATTCAGCTCTCTACCAGAAAATCCTAAAGGAGAATGTCCAGTCTGTTAGTTGAAACTCAAATGCAACTGGATTATGCAGCAAGACAATGATCAAAAGCATAGGGGTAAATCCTAGTCCTACAAGTAAGTGACTGATCTCCATTTATCAGAATCTTTGGTTGCAGTTATTGCTTCTAAAGGTGGCACAACCAGATTTTAAGTTTAATGGGACATTCGTTTTTCTCATGTATGATAGGTGTTGGATAACGTTATTGCTTCAATAAACGAAAATAATATTAATAAAAAACTATTGTATTTATGTTGTATTTCATTGAAGAGCTAAAACTATTTAGTATGAGATATACACAATAAACAAGAAATCAGAACCCCCCCCCCACACACACACACACACACACACACACAACAACAACAACAACATGAGTACTGACTGAGGCATGTCTACTGACTTACTGACCTGTTTAAAATTGTCACTCAGGAATACAAAGTACACGCAGCAGAAGCCCAGCTGAGTGATGATCAGGAACAAATTCACCAGATGTCTAGCAACACAGAAACAATTCAAATGTACTTAACCATGATCCACATTTTTAACACTTAATAATAGAAATCAAGCAGGAATTGGTAACATTAGTAAGAGTCTTCAAGATCACATGATATCGATGTGGTTTAGGACAAGTGCTCAGGTGGTCTGTTAAAAGTTATATGTCTGCTATATAAAAGTCATGTGATATGTCTGCTAAACTTTTCCAAGATCAGTGACAAACTACTAACATTAGAATGCAGCCACAGGACACTATTGTAGTGTCTTGATAATTATCGCTCACAGTGTACCAGAAGTAGTGGGTTATTTTTTAAATCCAGTTCCCGCCTTATCCCTCTGATATTATTGCACAATCCTGCCTGTTCCCACAGAAAGTTCGGCCAATCCCACCCACCCTCTGTTATTTTTGTTTGTCTCATTCTTTGCTGATGAAATCTGTTGGTTCTATTTCTAAAAATACAGGACCATGACAAGGATAAAGCAGCAGCTAAAGG
This sequence comes from Noturus placidus, assembly GCA_022414735.1. Lineage (NCBI taxonomy): Eukaryota > Metazoa > Chordata > Actinopteri > Siluriformes > Ictaluridae > Noturus > Noturus placidus. Next base: position 15,179 of record JAFFST010045174.1, read on the forward strand.
TGAATGAGCTTAATTCATCTTTATTCCTATTTATACTTCATAGGTGAGAAAATGATAATTTGACAAATGATTTAAACACTGTAGTTTGGTGAATTAAATTTACACTTCAAGAGGAATATTAGCCCCTATACCATAAATATACTGTTTAATCCAGTTTTCAGTAATGTCAGACTTGGTATGGGTAAGGACACAGTATGACTCACTGTATTATTTACAAATAAACAGAGCCCCATTGTCTTGTGATAAATGCTGTACTGTTATAGGGCGGCCATCTTGGACACTTGAATCACTTTATTTATATTGATTTATTTATTAGCACAGTATGGTAGTAGAACTGTATTTTAAAACGCTGAATGTTATGTGTTTCACTTTAAACATTCAATCATTCATTCATTTTCAGTAAGACCCCAGGCCATTACATTGCACCATGCACACACACACTGTTTTAAGCAAGTATGAACAGGAAGAAGATCTGGGCATGTAGTTATAGAAAGGTTTTCACTGAGATAGACTTCTATTAGTTCTTACCCTCATAGATCAAGCGTGAAACCAAAGCACTGGATACCAATCATGTCCATACATGTCTTAGCTGATCCACTACAATTTGGCTAAGTGAGAAATTGTGCACATTTGACTTTTCACCAAACTATTCCTTTAAAGGTGCATATGATTTTGAAACTACTTTACAGCAACACAAATGAACCAAATAGAAGATTAGAGGATATATAACAGCATCACATATTTTCAATCATGTATCATCTTTCAAATATAAAATAACCGCACAATCACCTTCCCCATACAGAATGCCTTCTTAACCAAGACACATTCTCCATCCCATATTCCACTGCCTCTCCATAAGACAGAAATGGCTTCCCTAACCTAAAAAAAGAAACAGCAAGTCAAACATTGTTAATTTGAGGATATGGATAAATGTCCCTAAGCACAGATGTTTTAGATATTTCAGTCAAATCTGTTGAACTTGACTAAATGACAAGTACAAAAGTAATAGCAGCAAACAGTCAGCAAAAAATTCTAAATAGACAAGAATAAATTTTTCAGAAAACGTAATTTTGTAGTTCTGTAACTCTATAAATAACTAATAAATAATATATATATATATATATATATATATATATATATATATATATATGCACACACACATTTGCCATACTAAAGCTGCTTCATTTTTCACTGAATTTTACTATATGCAATTGTCCATATTTCTAAATACACGTGATTGAACTCTCAAATAAGTGAGAAGATATGCCAATAAATGTAAGTGATGGGAATAGGTCAGACGCTGCTTTGCACCCTTTAGGTCTAATCTCTTACATTTTAGTTTCACAGATAGAGTTTTTCCTTGAGCTAGCTGTTCTGCTTTACTGTGTTTACCACAAACTGCTTTTGGGATGGTGCAGTTTCACTCTGGAGATCCTGCACCCATATCTACTGAGATCAAAGACAAATTACCTGTCATTATATTTATTAAGCCTCTAGGCACACTGCACTATGCACAAAGCTCAATTCATGGCATATAATCTTCAGTACAATCAAATAAGCCATATCTGATTCACTACTGGTTCAGTGTTTCAGTCCATTATCAGCATTGACAGTGAGGCTTCGTACATTCCTAATGATTCTGACACTCTACTAAATTTGAGCCCTCCAGTAATCATGTGTCTTATCTTTAGCTAAATAAAATACTTTACCTAAATGATCAAACTACACAAATTAAAGTGAACATGACAAAGCTTGGGGGTTCGATTCCCGCCGTGGCCCTATGTGTGCGCGGAGTTTGCATGTTCTCCCTGTGCTGTGGGGGTTTCCTCCAGGTGCTCCGGTTTCCTCCCCCAGTCCAAAGACATGCATGGTAGGCTGATTGGCGTGTCCAAAGTGTCCATAGTTTATGAATGTGTATGTGGTTGTGCCCTGCGATGGATTGGCACCCTGTCCAGGGTGTACCCCGCCTTGTACCCCATGCTCCCTGGGATAGGTTCACCGTGACCCTGAAGGAAGGATAAGCGGTATAGAAGATGGCTGGATGGATGGATGACAAAGCTTTAAATTTGCTTGCACCTAAAATCATGTTATGCAGAGTTTCTATTCTAGCTGAGTATTTTTCAGCTAGAATAGAAAAATACCATTTTTAATACTACTAGTACACACTTGTATGTGTAGTACAATTCTCACATAGCTCAAGGAGATTCTAAGCAGAAAACTGCTGATCACTGCACAAGTGATTCATGTGACCATGTATTAAACAGTGATTTGTCTAGACTTTTCCTTTCTCTCTCCTGTCTTTTGAACAAGCCAGGACAATATGTTTCACATTCTGACGTACAAATTTAGTTACAGCTACTATTTTTATTAATATTATGTTTACATTTTGCTCATTTTAACCTAAAAACTGTCTCAAATCAGCACATTAATGTTCAAGTGTTAATATGAGTAATTTGACTTAATAAACAAGTTCCACAGGCAACTAATGAACAGTAAGCAGCCATTTTGGCCAGGATGCACTCTTACTTTGTGCTTAGATGATGTGAACAGTTCACAAGGATGTGCATGCAATGTACAGCCACAATGCCCATCACCAGCAGACTCAGCGGGCCCAACTGCCAAGAACAATTTAAAGAGATGAATGAAATATCATTTGAAACGGTTACGCATTGGATTTTTAATAAGTTTAAATTCGGTCTTTTCAATAGAATGTACATGGCTGAAAGTTTACAGAGTTTACAATGTAGCACAATCAAACACGTGCAAACTGCAGAGCAGAGGTAACAGCTGAAAATGCATATTAATGTAATGGAGTTTAAATGATTTGCTGTATCCTACCACGAGCCCTGCGTTCTTCACAGCTAGAGGCAAGCCGAGCAGTCCTGTACCAATGTTTCCTTTCAGTAAATGAATTAATATCTGTAAGAAACTGCACATATGACAAAAAGAACACCATGAAACATCCTCTAGCTGTTCGCACAAGAAAAACAAATGTAAAAAGAGTCTTACGAGGATCCAGCTTTGCCCCCAATTCGCTCGTACTCGCTCTGCCTGCGGGAAGGACTGATCGGTTTGATGGGTTCATCATCATTATTATCTTCTGGGTTCTCGTTTATTTGGGAAAACACTGGTCCTGTGTCAGGTATACAAAAATACATAACTAATAATAAATTTCATGATGTGCACATATGATTGTACACATTTTATGTTTTCTAGACAGAAAAAAAAAAAAAGCGCACATTCTCAATTAAATTAGGTTTTAAATCAATCTAATACACACATCAAATCACAGAACAGTCACAAATAACCTGTGAATAAAGACAGACATTCTTATAACCAATAAGACGAGGAAAAACAATAAGCGGAAAAACAAAAAACCCAAGCCCACCCCAAACACTTAAAATCATCATGCGTTTAAAATGAGCAGGCATGTGAGAACCAGGCTCCTAATGCACATTAAATTCAGTTACCGTCCTGATAGTTGATATCTGAAGCCATGGCTGTGCTGCTTGTCTGTGTTTGCTGACTCAGCGCTCTGAAGCTTCACTGTGGAGATCCTGCATCTAAGGTCACTAAGATCAAAGACAAATCAAATATTATTATTTTTATTAACCCATCTGCTACACAGACACAGTGCAGGTTGCCTCAGTTGAGCTTCAGTACATGTAACACTTTCTCAAAGGACAAAAGACAACATGGAAACCACTGTGTCTGAGAAATACAAGAACATGTAGGAATGATTTATTTTCCCTTTCTAACTTTGAACTAGATGAAAACAATTAGTGTATCACAGTATGCATAGTGTATCACAGTTGCTGAATCAAAAAAAAAGAGCAAAAATCTCCAACATACCAGTAACTAATAATATAAATATGACTGTGGGTTAATTTCAAGTCATATTTCAATTATTCGGATGATTCTTACAGCGGTACAAATCCCACTTTAAAAAAAAAAAAAAAAAAAAAAATTATTACTTCAGAGCTCTAGGAATTGATCAATACTCTACACAAGGGGTGTCAAGCTAATTTCAGGTAACCGTTAGTGCACACAATGCAATATCAAGTGGCCTGGTCTAAAAAAAAAATCAGTTTAGATACTCATAACATAATCTCTCTTAATTGTGTTAATTTAATTGCATTGTTTAAAATATAATCCAAAAACTGAGCGTTACAAATATAAATTCAGAGTAAAACTTTACACAACTGTTTGTCCAAAACAGAAAAGAACCCAACACACACACACAAATATATATTATTAATTCAGGACTATAGTGTAATTTGGTGCTTTTTGTGCGTCCATAAAAAATTATACATAAATACTATAATATATATATTATATACTGTATATACACACACACACACACACATATATATATATATATATATATATACATGCCTGCAAAGTATTCGGCCCCCTTGAACTGTTT
>JAFFST010045175.1:22103-35768 GCA_022414735.1 Noturus placidus
GTGCTGGCCTGTGGGTTGACTTTGACTGTTCTAACCATTCTTCGCTTCTGTTTCTCCGTGATTTTCCTTGGTCTGCCACTTCGAGCCTTAACTTGAACTGTGCCTGTGGTCTTCCATTTCCTGACTATGTTCCTAACTGTCGAAACAGACAACTGATATCTCTTAGACAGCTCTCGGTATCCTTCCCCTAATTCATGACGGTGAACAATCTTTGTTTTCAGTTCATGTGACAGTTCTTTTGAGACTCCCATGTCGCTACTCTTCAGAGAAGATTCACAGAGGAGGGAAACTTACAATTGCCCCCCCTTAAATACTCTCTCATAATTGGGTTCACCTGGGTATGTAGGTCAAGGGTCACTGAGCTTCCCAAACCAATTTTGAGTTCCAATAATTGGTTCTAAAGATTTTGAAATCAGTAAAATGACAACAGTGCCCAAATTTATGCACATGCCTAATTTTGTTCAAACAATTATTGCACACTTCCTGTAAATGGTATAAAGTTCGTTTCACTTCTCAATTAGCACCCATATACAAGTCCTTTTACTCTTTAAGGCTAGAATTATACAAATGTGGTTACATTCTAAGCTGCACTCGTTTCTGTCTCTTCCAGTTATTCCATTTTTTTTGTGCGACCTGTTAACTTTCTTTGTTCGGTAAGAAATTTGTGTCACGTGTACTGTTTGCTGTATCTAGCGTACGCGTAATATGTGAAGCATTTTGACCTTTAAACGGACCGCACATCCCGGTGTGAACAGGGCTTAAGACACAAAAGAACATATGGCTCCTGTGTAGGAGTGAAATGTGTTTGAAGTGTTATAAAGACACACAAACATGTAGGTTAGCTCTACTTCCCAGAATCTAATGGACTTTTTACAAATGACTTGGTAATATTTTTGGCTTCTGGACAAACTGCAAACAAATTATGTCCACTACTCTCACCATATTATCATTATTATTTATAGTATTGGTGTTTATAGCTGAGCTGGGACATTTGAGCATTTCAAAATAGACATTTTTCTGGTTTTGCTAAACTCCACTGTGATCCTCTCCTTCCCATGTCATTTTGTCATCTAGTTTAAACACTGTGCCTGCAGGTTACTAAAAGCATGAACAAAGCATTCAGTTTGGTCCAATGGTCTAAGATATACTGTCTGTAAGTTATCATTTAAATATGAACAATGGTATGGAGTCTCAAGCTGTTCTGGACCAGCTATGAAAATTTAATGGCAAAAATGGTTCTACAAACCATTAGTGAAATTTCCTGCAGCTACCCTGTTACAGTACTCGATATTTTTCAGGATATTTTATTCAAATCTCCTGTCTTGTCAGAAAAATTATTTTATTCATCCATTTTTACTTTTGACCCTGAATCTCCTTTTCTCATGTTCTGTCTCTGCTCTGTACATTTATTTACATCTTTGTCCATTTTTGTTTCTGCTCCCCCTCTCATTTGTTTCCCCAATTCACTCTCTATCAGGTGCCCCGCATTGGCTCTCTCGCTGTCCATCTCCCTCCTCTTGCCCTTCCTCTCGCTACCAGTCAGGCCCCAACGCCTCCCTTCCCACCCGGCCTCCCTCCAGACCCCCATCCAGGCCCTCGCGGCCCCCCTCTCATCCCTCTGCCCATGGCTCTCCAGCACCCCTCTCCACTCTGCCCAAACGCCTCTCCTTGGAAGGTACTAGAAACACCTGGAGTGGCCCGCCATGGTTTTTTGTTGTTTTTTTTTTTTTTTTGCGCTTTCTCATGGGATGTGCTACAGATTCACTTCTGGACACTCTAACTAATGGGTGTGGATTTCTTTGGTTGATTTTTATTTTTGAGTGCATGTGTGTGTTCCTAACATCTCACTTTACCTCTGTACTTTCCCAATACTCACTGTTATCCATCTCGCTGACTCACCTTATTTTGATTAAGCACAGGACTGTGGCATCTTTCACTTTTTAGGTGTATGTCAGTCTCTTAGGAACTGATTTGAATCAGCTAGAGATCAGCTTTGTTAACTCTAACCAGACTCAGTTTTATGTTCTTCCATGGCTTCAGTCTGGCAAGTGAGTCATTTCACTGAATGTCATTATAATCTCATGAGCCTCAGGGACTAATGGATGAAATTGATGCAGATGTAGCATCAATTGTAGCAATATTTCACATTTCTTCTTATTGTGCTTAAGAAATCAAGTCACTGCCAGATTAAAAACATGGAGCGCTTTGGAAAATCTGCTGTTTTAAACTAAAGCCTATTTGCAGTTTTGTGGTGCTAGTTTAGTGACCTTTTGAACTTTCTAGACTATAAGTGTAATTTTAGAGTTTAGCTTACTTGCAATATTTTCGAGGAAGTAACTGTATTTTATAGTTTTATATTGTTATAGATCTTGTGTAGTGCTGCAATAATTCTCCTTTTCTGGTACACTTGATATATTTGTTCCTACCCGATGTTAGACAACCACAGTCAAGAGACAGATTTTACTCAATTTGTTAGTTTTGCAGTTACCATTAAACAGCTTTTTAGAATACCGTTTCTGTTTCATTCCTCCTGACTGCCAGAGACGGTGCAACGGTAGTGGATGATCACAGTGCCAGCCAGATAGGTCGAGAAAATAAATACCCTCAATGTCATGCTGAGCTGAGCAGCAGTGCAGTTCAGCACTCCACCTCTTTCGCTTTCTCGCCTTTGGATTTGATCGAAGTTTTGCATCACATCATCAAGTGCAGCTTTCTTGGAGCAGCGATAATTAGTCCTCCCAAGCTGTGAGCACTGTGCTGTTTGACTGATAACAACTTGTTTGTTTTCCGGATTGCTAGTCAATTGTAAGTACAGGCTTTACCTTAGCATCGCTGCTACGCGCTGTCAGGCCGCTTGCTGTGTGACACGTGAATTTTTCCTGTAGGATTTTCTCTGCACAGTGTGCCACTTACCTCACAGTTCTATCCCGAGGCAACAGCCTTCTGCTGGACTCAGTCGGTCAATGTGATCGGCAGATCATAGTGACTCGCAGTTGTGCGCATGCCTTCCGACGGTGGACTTCACCGACATTTTCGATAGTAGGCGTTATGTTGGGGAGCAGTTTGGAAACACCGGGGTATCTGCGGCGAATGGTCAAGGGAGCGGTCTATGGCTCACATCAACTTGCTGGAGATGCATGCAGTTCTTCTTGCCCTGAGACAGTTTCTCCTGGTGTTGACACGCAGTCATGTGCTTGTCGGCTCTGACAGCACTTTGACAGTTTTCAATCTGGATCATCCTCACCTGGTCACTCACATGGTTTGTATCAATGAATGCTGTTTATCTGCCAGGGATAGTCAATCAGGCTGCAGATGCTCTTTCCAAAAATTACTTCATTCAGATGAGTGGAGGCACCACCCAGATTTCATTCAGGACATTTGGCAGGAGTTCGCGTGGTGTAAGCGGATCTCTTCGCTTCATAGAACACAACTCTCTGCCCGTTGTGATTTGCCCAGATGGAAACTTCTAGTCCGCTGGGGCAGGAAGCGCTGTTGCATGTTTGGCCAAATTATCTCCTGTATGCCTTTCCCCAAACTCCTCTGCTGTGGTAGATGCTTCATAGAATTGCCCAAGGCAGGCTCAGGGTACTTCTGATTGTACCATGTTTGCTGTCCAGACCAGGGTTTCCCTTGGTCCTAACCTTGCTGAGGGCCAGACAGAGGCAGCCTCCTCTCAGGAGAGATCTATAGTTTTAGCTGGACTACCGCATTTGGTATCTGAACCTGGCCTGCCTAAAGTTATGGATCTGGCCTCTGGGGCCGACCTCCTCTTGTCAGACTGTAAGCCTTCGGTCCTTCACACTGTTCTCAATGCGAGGGCTGCTTCTATGCAAGCACTTTATACCTATCGGTGGAAGTCTTTTTGAACGTGGGTTTGACCCTGTACGATGTGTGGTCTCTGTTGTTTTGGGTTTCCTACAAGGTCTTTTAGATAGTGGTAGAGCAGCCTCCACCTTAAAGATTTATTTGGCGACTGTCTCTGTACACCATTCGCCTGTGGACGGTGTAACTTTGGGCTCCCACAATCTGGCCTGCAGTTTCTTAAAGGATGTGTGGCGGCTCAATCTGGCTTATTCTCCCCGTTCTCCAGTGTGGAGATTACCGCTGGTTTTGGAGTCCCTTTGCCAATCCCCTTTTGAAACATTGGAGGGGGCACGTCTGAGATGGAAATCATTGAGGGTGGCTTTTCTTCTGGCTGTGGCATCTACAAAAAGGGTTGGTGAGCTTCACGCTCTGTCCGTGATTCAGTCGTGCATGAGATGGAAACCGGCGGGGGCCGGAATTGTCCTCTGGTCCAATCCAGATTTCCTTCCAAAAGTGCTTCTACACCAGTTCATTTATCAGTCCATTGAGCTGTGAATCAGTCCATTCTAGCTGACAGGTCTTGAGCAGCGTTCTCTGCTCCTGTGCCTTGTTCGAGCCTTGGTGTGCTATGAAGAGGCTACGGCGCAATTAAGACAGTCGGACCAATTGTGCCCGGGTCAGTCACTTGCCATTCCACAAGGGCTGTTTCATCTTCGTGGGCTACCTTCAGATGTGTCTCTCTTGGTGACATTGTCCTCTCCCTGCACCTTTGCAAGATTCTATAGTGTCAACGTTGCTTCATTCCCGGATGCGAGCTCGGCTATGCTTCGCCAGTGACCCTTTTGGTCTTTTCTGGTGAGTTACTCCTCGTGACTTTTCTGGTATGAGTCATCCACTACTGTTGCACCGTCTCTGGTGGTCAGGAGGAATGAAACAGAATGCTGGTTACGAAGGTAACTGTGGTTTTGTGAATTCCGGTTGACTGCCAGAGTTCCCGGTCACTTGGAGTATGTGAGAAGACACTCTGAGGTGGAATACTGAGCTGCAGTGGCTTATATCAGCTCAGCCCACATCACCATAAGTCTTCATTGGTATTTTTTATTGCGACCTAACTGCCTGGTGTTGCGATCTTCCACTACTGTTGAACCATCTCGGCGGTCATCTGGAATACACAGAACCACAGTTGCATTCGTTACCAGCGTTTTAAACATGCACCTGACCTTGTTATGAACTCATAATTCAGTTGTGACCATAATTCACAGGAAGCAAATGACCAATCTTGTCTGGTAATTTTCTTGGGATTTAAACCTGATGCAAAGGTGGTTGACCTACATCTGAATTAAGTGACCTACAAAATCTGTAACCGAAAAGTTAGTAACACTACAAACCTGCAGAATCACCATCCAGATGAGCTTTCACGATTGCTGCTGCATGCAAGCAGTTCCTACCTCATACTCCCTCACAATCTTCTATCGTGGGGCAGAAGCTTGTTTGATTGCGTTGATTCATTTTACATATGAAACCTCAGGGCACTCAACTTCGCCACTCCATGGCTTTAGGTTGTCCGTGTCCTTTTTTAAATTTTATTAATTTTATTTTTTATAAAGAATCTGTTCTCGACTGTTAAATCAATAATCAAGATTTTTTTTAAGGGTGAGAGCAGAGAAATATCAACATTGCACAAGCCGAGCTGCTGTTGAGCAGAGAACCAATGCTGCGGCAGCAAAATTTGCAGGTGGACATGTATCATAAAGAGCGCTAGCATTATATCTTCAGTGCTGCTTTGACAATGTTTTGTGTGCCAGTTCACCTGCACCCAGGAAGATCTGGTATTTACAGAAACATGCTAGGTTAACCCATGTAAGCCTGTGTTTTGGGTAGAATGTTGCTACTCAAGTTATTGCTGGCAGTGCTATTTCTGCGTACTAATATGTAGCATTGTGCGTGGGACAGCATATTTTCAGTTAATTATTAGTTAATTGTCACAGTTCTAAAGAAATGTGTTTATATATATATATATATATATATATATATATATATATATATATATATATATATATATAAATAAAATAAATTTTTTGTTCTTTCTAATACACAAGAAGATTGAGGTGTTCACTTACAACTCATGCTGCTTGCTTAAAACAAGGTAGGAGCAACTGTAGTGAACACCGAAATAAGGTTCATGTAGTATGAACGTAATCATGAAGCTATGCTCTGTTCTTCTGTTATTGAGTGACGGCGACCACATGAGGAGGGTGAAGGCTACCATGTGCTTCATCTGAGACACATGAAGCTGCTCATACTATGTCACTTGGCAGGGTAACTGCTAAGGAAAGTGCAATCTGCCCTCTAACATATACATGAGCTCACATACGCCTATTACTGGTCAGTGTCCCTCTAATTGACCGGGGAGAGCGTGAGAGAATATCCAATTTCTCTCCCTAGGCTTCCGGCCCCGGATGGCTGTGGCATCCTCGAGATTTGAACTCGCAGTCTCCCGATGATCAGGCAAGCGCTTTTTTGTTGCACCACTCAGGAGCGCCACACAAACGATTGTTACTGTGTGCAGCATGAGAGTGCAGTAAAGTAAATAAGGCAGTATCTAAAATGTTAAAGCAGTGGAAGTGTTCTCAAAGTACAAGTGTGATGCAGTGTCGTATACTTGATGTGTAAGTATTTCAGAAACTGCTGATCTCCTGGGAAATTCACACACAACAGAGTTTACACAGAATGTTGTACAAAACACAAAAAGCATCATGTGAGCGGAGGGTCTGCAGGCTGAAGCACCTTGTTGATGAGAGCGAGCAGAGAATGACCAAACTGGTTTGAGCTGACGGTCTATAGTAACTCAAATAATCACTCTTTACAATTGTGGTGAGCAGAAAAGCATCTCAGAAAAGACACTTCAAACCTTGAGGTGGATGAGCTTCAATAGCAGACCACATTGGGTTTGACTCCGCTCAGCTAATGTTCCAGTATGGTCTTCTGCTGTTGTAACCCATCCACCGAAAGGTTTTGTGCATTCTGAGATGCTTTTCTGTTCACCCTGTTTGTAAAGAGTGATTTAAATGAGTTATTATATCCTTCCTGGTAGCTCGAACCAATCTTTTGACACAGGGGTTAAGGTGCAAGTGCCTTCGGCTCAACAGCGGTTCCTTTGGCGGTTTTGGTACTCTGCATTGGAGGTAGGAGGTGTGAAGACGAGCAGTGTCTCCGTGGTTAACGTTCAATCATTCATCATGATTCTCTGCTTTATAGGGCCTCCAAGGATGTCTCCGAAGACCCAGCGGACCCCCAGGGCACATAGAGTGCCTTCCTGCCGGGGTGCTCCTGGGGTGGAATTCATGTCGCAGGGTGCATCTGGGGAGGCTTCAACTACTCCTCCTGCTCGTAGCAGCTCCTCTGGTGGCACTTGGTCTTCAGTGGTCAGTGGAGGTAAGGCGTATGAGTGTGACTCATCTTTGATGTGTATTAATCAGCTTTATAGGTAAATATAGATTATTTTGGCCAAGCAACTTTTAAATTGTTCTAAATCATTACATTTACAGTCAGTGGTTTGACTTGAACTAGTTTTCAAGGTTAGCTGCATAAAGCTCCTGCTTTGTGAAATGTTTTGTTAAAAGCACTAAGCAAATATAATTTTATTTTATTGTGGCTGTCTTTCCCACAGGACACCGACCTCGTTCTCCTCGGCAAGCCATTGTGGGAGGACCGCCTCCTGGCCCCTCCTCCTTGTCTTCTCCACAAGCTGGCACAGTGCCAGTCGATTCAGTGGCCACACCCACTTTGGCAACATCACCAATTTCAGCGAGTCCTGCACCTATCATGGGTGCAATACCAGTAACCGAAGGTTTGGATCTGTTTAAAATGTGCAGATGGGGTTTGCTTCAGTGAATGTGGATTCAAGCCTGTGTAAATGACTCTTCTCTCTTTTAAAATAATGTTTCTATTTTTTATTTGTGAATGTAGCAAAAGAAATTCGGCACAATTCTCCCTCAGCCAATAAGGAGAATGTGAAGCCTGTGGAATCTTCACCAAGCAGTAGGCCAGTTAGTAAAGGTATGTGGTAATATACATAAATGGGTTCTTGGATATCGAGAAATATGCTGAATAAAATTAACGAATGTGAATACAGCACAATGTACACTGGTCCAAATATGACCAGTTTTGTTGAGCATCAATTAAGCATTATCTAAATGTTGACTGTACAATACATGTGCAGTTATGATATTAGCTTCTTTTTTTTTTTTTTTAAAGTATGATTGAATGATTAATATGCATCCTTTTTGAATTCCTCTTTTGTAGGATTTCCCAGCATGCCTCCTGACCATAGAAAGCAAATAGACAATTTAAAGAAATTTAGTGTTGATTTTAGGGTAAGTTCAGTTTTACTTCTTTATTGCCTTTGCATTTTGTGTTTTACTGGTTATCAAAGAACTACTCCTCTGCTTCATTTTTCAGTTGCAGTCCAGCTCAAATCCAGATCTTGGTGTTGAGACAATGATGAAGTCTCCACGGGACTCTGGAGAGAAATTTAAGGAGTCACCCAGTGATAAGAGCATGACTGAATCAGCAGGATCCAAAGTTTGCTCAGAGTCTCCTGGCAGTGACGAGGTGTCAGCGGCTGTGGGTGCCGACTCTAGCGGGAGTAAACCTGGCACCCCTTCTCCCTCTCCCTCATCCTCTACTCTCAGCACGGAGCAAAAACGTGTACCTGATGTGACGTCTCAGGGTGTCCAGACTTCCTCACCCGCTGCTATGAAATCAGATGATAAAGAGGACAAGAAAGACCCTTTACCAGAGTAAGTTGTGGAGGCTCCCCCATAGGTGCTATGAGGGAAAAGTGGAATGCAGAGTCTCACGAAGGGTGCAGAGCCTTTGGTTTCATCGCTGGTATGATTGTTTTGTGTATATACCTATTTAATAGTCCAGCGTATGTTTCCGTAAGATCTTCTTACTGTGATTTTAGAAAATCACAAAAAGTAACCTCTCACTGTTTGGTAGCAGGGGCACATTGCCCCTGTTTTATTTGAGCAATAGAAATCATAAAATTTCAAACGTCAATGGGTTAAAAAACAACAGTAGCTGCTTTTTCCCCCGTTTCTTCGCCATGCCGCTGTGTTTAAACACCATCTGTGTCACCGAACACCCGTACAGTATGTTATCACTGGGGAGGGGGGTCACTTCCAAAAAGTCACTCGTTATTTTATTTGTTGGAAGGTGCTACATAGAGATGTGTAAATAAGTCATTTGCGTAGTTTAAATACCTGATAAAGTGAGCAAGTCCTGTAATTCTGACGTTTTGGATGTCGTTTTTGTGTTTCTGAAACATTATTCACATATCAGGATTTAGGTCAGCGCACCGTCCTCTTGTATCTCGAGATCACATTTTCGTTTTTCACTCTAAATTGTTTAAATACGAGATGACCGTGCACTCCCCTCAATCCTGGTGGTGCCATAGCTGTCTGTGGTTGTGTCTGCTTTCAGTAAGGGAGAGGTGGCGTACTCTCTCACCTATCAATCACAGCGACACTAGCACATGTGAGCTCAAGTGGGCAGATGGTGCGTTCCTCAGTGTGTGTTATGGTGCCACCGTGATGTTACATGAGCAGACGTTTCAAAAGATGCGGCTGACTGGCTGTGTGTCTGGGAGGAAGCATGCGATAACAGTCGCCCTTCCTGGTTGGTAGCAGCCATGCGATAGGGGAGCCGTAACTGGAGGGTGGGAATTGGCCATGATTAAATTGGGGAGGAAATCGTTGACCCACCCCACCAAATAACGTATTCATTTTGGACCATTAATGTTAGATATGATGATGCTGATGATGATCGTTTGACTCGCCAAAGCATACAACAACTTTTAACACTCCGATCACTATTTGCTCTCTAAACTATACACCTGCAAGACTTTTTATTTTCAGTGATATTTCACTAGTATTGTGTATTTGAGTGTGTTTATGTCTGATGCATGAGCACAAAGATGTGTTTGACAGCTTGGGAACAAATAAATCCTCATTCCCTGATGAGCTGACATCATGTCGCAGCACTCCTCTAAATACACTAGCAATGGAACTTTGATTTAAAATAAGGATCATAAGAGGTAATACAACATAAAATCCTGCTAGCGTTGCATTTTACATGTTATTCTGCTAACTGATTCATTGTAATCAGTGAAAAACTATAATTGCTACATCATAACTGTTAAAAGAATGAAGACTAGCGTAGGGTCTCTCCGGTGTATTTGAAGCTTGTTAGTGTGCTCCTGAGCACTTAGGAACTATGTGTGACTCTGCCATGGAATCGTGCAACACTCAGCAGTAGGGCGCCGCCCCCTTTTGTAAAGCAAGTTTATGACTTTTGGTTGTATGTACAGTCATGTGAAAAAATATATACACCCCTGGAAATTGTTGGTTTTTTGACCTATTTGGATAAGCAAATATTTTATCCTCTTTGAAACTGTGCCTATTAATAAAGTTGATACACTATCAAAGATTGACATTCTGTAGCAATTTTCACAATACAAATGAACAAAAAAAAATTGTCACATGGAAAAAGTAAGTTCACCCCTACATTTTATCACACCTTCAAATCCATAAAATTAGAACCAGGTGTTCAAGATTGGGTGCCAGTGATGGATCCTGCTTAGGGAGTGCAGGTGGAACCGGTCTTCTTTATAACTCTTTCAAATCTAGTGTCTGGTGTTCGCTTTGCTATTGAGGCGTGTGGTGTCATCATGCCAATATCTAGAGAGTTCTGTAATGCCTTCAGGAAAAAAAAAAGGTTGTGGATGCATATGAGTCTGGTAAGAGATTTTAAAAAGATCTCCAAATTATTTGAAATGCATAATTCAACTGTAAGGAAAATATAATGTCTTCAAGGACCCTAAAGGCCTTTTGGAATAATGTGCTCTTTGGAATAACATGTTGTTTGGCCACAGTAACAGCAGACATGTTTGGTGCAGACCAAAGACAGCTTTTCGGGAGAAGCACCTCATACCAACTGTGAAGCACTGTGGTGGAAATGTTATGGTTTGGGGGTTGCTTCGCTGCCTCAGGCACTGGACATCTTGCAATTCAATGAAACAGTTAAGAATTCTGCATCATAAAGAGTGCTTGAAGATAATGTGAAGCCATCTGTCCAAAAGTTGAAGTTGGACCTTTCAACAGGGTAATGATCCTTAGCACACTAGCAAATCCACCAAGGAGAAAACCCTCAAACATCTTGCAACTGAAAGAATATTGCTTGGAAGAGTGGTTAAAAATTACAGCAGGCGTGGTGGACAGTTATGCAAAACGCCTACAAGAAGTTATTTCTGCTGAAGGGGGTAATAGTTTTCATATGATGTCTCATTCTTATAGGAATGCCCACCTGAAGGCCAAAACATGGCTTTCTTCCACTGCCCGCCAGTTATTTTTTACCAGATTTGCTTAGGCAAAATGCTGGATAGTTGTTTTTCATTTGGATGCTCAAACAATTTAAACAGTAGGAGTGGTTTACCCAACGTTGAAAATAAAGTTTTGATTGGATTTGTCATTAGATCTTGTTAACCTAACCAAAATATTACTGCCCTAGAATGTGGACTACAGTCAACCTGAAGCCAACGTTAACTAATTAGCACTCACCTTTGCTCTGACAATGAAGAATTTCTTGTCCTTCACAACCCAAATGGCAGCATTATTGATCCATCTAGATCGAAAATACAGTTAACTGTCTGTACTTTTGTGTGCTTTCATCCTGGCAGCAGTATAAGGGGGTGGATTCTCCACATAATATATGTAAACATCGCCAAAGTGGAGCTCCGGCAGGGACTTCGCTGTTTTCAGTGATTCAAATACTACAGCGGGTGCTGTATATGGATCTCAAGTGCACAAAAACTTGCAGTTTGTTGAAATACCTTTTTGTTTTTCTTTTGAGAGGTGATCAAAATATTTGTGGCTTGAAAAGATGGAAAATTGACAGGCCTGTGCTGCGGTTCCATGAAGTGTCCAGTGTTGGTTGTCATTGTGGAACGATGTTTTGTCCTCCAGGTCTCTGTGCCAGTAATGTGTCTGAAAACTTTGAATATTAGATTCTGAGGCTGTACTTACTTTTTCCATAGAAGAACGACATCTATTGCTATTTCTGTTGAATAAAGGATGAAAAAGCTAGTTTTCCATGTGGTTTGTTCAAGTATATCAACGTCATTAATAGGAACTGTTTCAAAGATGATTAAATGTTTAAATGCTTTCCAAATGTGTCAAAAAGCCAACAATTTCCCTGGGTGTGTTTTATTTTTTCCTCATAACTGTATACGTTTATATAAATAAATAAACATTAGGTGGGGAAATAAGTATTGGACTAACATTTTTTGTAACATTTTTCTCAGTAAATATATTTCCAATGAGGTTGTTCACATGAAATTTTCACCAGACATCAGTATTAACTCAAGAAATCTGGAAATATAAAGAATTCACAACATTAAAGTCCAGAAATAAAGTTCTGTGTAATAAAGTGGAATGACGCAGGAAAAAAAAAAAGTATAGAGCACACTAACAGAAAGCAGTTCTGCGAGGCAAGGAACCGGCTGAAATCCATAAGTAGTTACAAAGTAATTACACCTCCTATCTGTGCAAATTAATAATAGCTGGGTTAGTAAATTGATGGTCTATAAAAACACCATAAGAAACATCTCATGATGGGTAAAAGCAAAGAGATCTCCCCAGACGTTCACAACCTTATTGTTGTAAAACATATTGATGGAATCGGATACAGACGTATTTGAACTTCTGAATCCTCCAGTAAGCCCCATTGGGGCCGTTCTCCACAAGAGGAAGCAGCATAACTCCGTCATCAACCGGCCACGCACAGGACCTCCTTGGGTGTGAGAAGAACAATCAGAAGAGTAGCCACAGAGCCGTGGACCACTTGGAAAGAGCTCCAGAAACACTTGGACGCAGCAGGTGCCATCGTCACAGAGAAAACAATATGCAATGCACTCCTCACGCTCACCCCACAAGACTCCATTACTAAAGAAAAGGCAGGTCGAAGCTCGTTTAAAGTTTTCTACAACTCATTTGGACAAGCCTTTGAAATACTGGGAGAGTGTAGTCTGATCAGACGAGAGTAAAATTGAACTTTTTGGCTGTGATTCTACACACCATATTTGGAGGAGAAATGGCCCTGCACATCACCCTAAAAACACTACACCAACAATGAAGTCTGGAGGTGGAAGCATCATGGTGTGGGGCTGTTTTTCATCACGTGGTACTGGCAGATTTCATATAATTGAAGGAATGATGAATGGAGCCCTTTACCAGGAGTTTCTTGAAGAATCTGCTGCTATCCACCTATCCACCAGGATGATGAGACGTGTGTGGATGTCCAACAGGACAACAATCCAAAGCATACAGCAAAGGAAACTCTCAATTAGTTTCAGAGAAAAAAAATCAAGGCGTTAGAATGACCCAGTCCGTCAGCTGACTTGAATCCAATTGAACAAGATTTAAAGACAATATGTTTAGAAGCTGTTGACCTCAACTGAGGAAGTAACTGCACGGTGGAAGGAACACTTTGAGGAACTCCTGAATCCGACTAACACGCCCTCTATGGTGAGGCAGAGGTGGAGGCTGATGGGGGAGCATCGTCAATCTCAGTGTTGGAGGTCACTGAGGTAGTCAAACAACTACACAGTGGCAAAGCCCCGGGGATTGATGAGGTCCGTCCAGAAATGCTGAAAGCTCTGGGTGTGGAGGGGATGTCTTGGTTGACACGCCTCTTTAACATTGCGTGGAAGTCGGGGACAGTGCCCAAGGAGTGGCAGACTGGGGTGGTGGTTCCCCTGTTTAAAAAGGGGGACCAGAGAGTGTGTGCCAATTACAGGGG
>JAFFST010045175.1:46055-69906 GCA_022414735.1 Noturus placidus
GAGAAAGGGGGGAAGAGAGGGAGAGGGTGAAGAGGCACTAAGGTTAAAAGGCACTATAAGTACAGACCATTTAAAGCCATGGTGTTGGAGCCCTCTATACCTGGAGCGTATAAGTGCGATGATTATTATTACTATTATTAATGCTCAATAAATGCATTGTTCTCTATACTACAGCGCTGTTTAAATTCTTTTACCTGTTTGTTCAGTTTGTTGTTGATGAATTTTCTATAACAGCAGCTCTCATAATGCCAGCCGTAATTCAAAGCACAGGTTGATATTAATACCCTTATTTAAATGTTATTTTTAAATTCAATCACACTGACATGTATGGCAGACACTCTAAATTACCTAAGAGCTATTTCAAAATGTATTATTATTTACAAAAAATACTACCATGGATCCGGTGATGCAGTCAGTGAGGAAACATCGAGTTGAACATCGGGTTGTCCACTAGTCCACTAATCGTGGGGTTGGCGGTTCGAATCCCGGCCCGGGTGATCCCATGCCGAAGTGTCCTTGGGCAAGACACTGAACCCTAAGTTGCCCCCGATGGCAAGCTAGCACCTTGCATGCAGCTCTGCTACCATTGGTGTGTGAATGGATGAATAAGACACAGTGTAAAGCGCTTTGGATAAAAGCCATATATAAGTGCACCATTTACCATTTTATTTATTTATTTACCATTTAAACATCTAGTTAAAGTGTATATAAGGAGTCTTATCTCTTATCTTTTTCTTAGTCTTAGTAACTTCAAGATAGAAAACCAGAGAGGCTGGTGTTTAGTTGCTATAATGAAGCTTGTTTTAAATTGAATAAAAAAGACATTATTTCGTTGGCTGCTGTATAAGAGAAATAAAGCACGTTGGGGTGTGCATTTATTATTTTCCTGTAACCACACCCTCATTGGTTGAGATCCTTAAGTCTGGACTCCTACTCAAGACAGACAAGTTGTTTCCTCATCACAAAACTGATGCCATAAAAGGCCCTTGAGAATTTCACCCTGAATATTCATCAAAAACATCATCTGCAAATCACTTCTGGGTCTTTCATTTCCAAGATGGTTTTCTCCATGAAGGAGAGAATAAGCTACACAGACCGTATGAGATGCTAAACTTGAACGTCAGGCCAAGATTCACACTTCCAGCTCTCCTCAGTGAAGTGGTACATCAGCCAGCCACCACAAGGATGAAATACGCATTATATTGCCACTATGCAATAAGAACTCCTCCATATTATCATATATTTCTAGAAAGACGAGGTATTGTTGTCTGTAGGCTCATGTTTTTGAGATGTTGACATGAACAGACATTAATTGCGAAGATATTCAGCTTATTCACCAGGTATATATTCAGACTTGGTCTGAGTCGTTCTTCCTTAAACTCTCCTGAGAGAGACATCATCTTAAAGTTCGTAATTAAATAAATATGCTGTAATCTTTAATCATCGTTGCAGTATGATTTAGAACTCCTGCTAACAAACTGAACTAGAAAGAAAAATGAGAGGTTAATTAATTTAAATAACTAATATTTTATTGCACGTCATATTTAAGTAACAATTATGTATATCAAATGAAGTACTGTCATAAATATTTTAAAAAGGAGTGGACTTTCATAGGTGTGTATAAAATGGTAAAAAAAAAAGCATTAAATCTCGCATGTGATACAGTGCTGTGAAAAAGTATTCACACCATCCTGATATCTTCTGTTTTTGTGTATATCTCATACTAAATAGCTTCAGAAATTAAAACTCAAAAATAAAACAAAGGCAACCTGAGTAAACACAAAATACAGTTTTTAAATGATTATGCTAGTTATTGAAGCATAAAAAGCTATCCAATACCTACTGGGCATGTGTGAAAATGTATTTGCCCACAAATCTATGAACCTGCATTAATAATGGGGTTCAGCTGGACTAGACACAACCAGGCCTGATTAAAACAAACCCTGTTCAATCAAATCAACACTTACATAGAACTTTTTCAACAGCAGGAAGTTGGTAAAAAGGTCTTACACGGTAACACATTTTGCCAAGGTTGAAAATAAGGTCCTCTGGGATGCCGAAGAACCCCAGTGAGAGCCATTATCTCCAAATGGAAAACACAGGACAGTAGTGAACCTTCCTAGAAGTGGCCGGCCTTCCAAAATTCCTCCAATAGCACAGTGACGACTCATCCAGCAAAAGAGTCTAGGACAACATCAAAGGACCTACAGGCCTCTCTTACATCTTACTGTTCATGACTCCACTATCAGAAAGACACTGAGCAAAAATGGCATCCATAGAAGAGTGACGAGGTGAAAACTACTGCTAACCCAGAGGAACATTAGGGCTCGTCTGAATTTTGCCAAAACACACCTTGATGATCTTCGAAGCTTTTGGCAGAATTAATTGATTGTTCTGTGGATTGACGAATCGAAAGTGGAACTGTTTGGAAGACAGGGGTCCCGTTACATCTGGAGTAAACCAAACACAGAATTCCACAAAGAGATCATCATACCTACGGTCAAGCATGGTGGAGGAAGTGTGATGGTGTGGGGATGCTTTGCTGCTTCAAGGCCTAAGCAACTTGCAATAATTGAGGGAAATATGAATTCTGCTCTCTACAGGAGTACTCTAAAGGAGTAAATCCACCTTTCAATGGTTAAAAAAAGGTAAATTAATGTTTTGGAGTGGCCTAGTCAAAGTCCTAACTTTGCAGTCCTGACTTGGGCAGGACCCAAAGTAAAGCAGTTCTGCAAAGTAGAGTGGGCCAAAATTCCACCACAGCACTGTGAAAGACTGCTCTCCAGTTATCAAAAGCATTTGGTTGCTAATTAAGTACAAAAAGTGGTAACTCCCATGGGTGACAGGTGTTGGATAACGTTTTTTGTTTTTTCCAAAAAAATAAATAAACAAACTGCATTGTGTGTTTACTCAGGTTGCCTTTGTTGTATGTTGTATTTCGTTTGAAGATCTAAAACTATTCAGTATGAGATATACACAAAAACGGAAGATATCAGTATGGGGCAAATACTTTTTCACAGTACTGTGTATGAGGCACATTCTTTTATCAAAAAGGATAAATATTATTTATAAAATCGTATAAACTTCACACTCAAGCAAGAAATAGGAACAATGACTGTTGTTGGCTCTGAGGTAGTAAACCGAAATAAATCCAGAGTATTTGCACCTTCAGATTTACCCTCCTCATGTACTCCTAGACACATCATTTGTGTAGGCTGACAGCTGGGAATCTCCTTCACGCAGGGACTTGGCTTCAGTACCAACCAGAAGGAAGGTTTTGGCTTTAATGCACTTGGCTCAGCATGTGTGTTTGGTCTTTCTCAGGAATGGTGGGGTCCAGCCTAATCGGACTTAAGGAACGCTGTCTGTCCCTCTGCTGCCGCCACCTCTCAGTGTCTGACTGCGAAAATTTTAATCAAAGCATTACTGAGTGTTACCCTTACTGAGTGTTCCAAAGACTTTAAGAATTAGCAGTTATTTCAAGTATTTCTTCTTTTACCAAGTCTACCTGGGGCAATATATTCAGAATATTTTTTTGTTTTTTTTTTTTTACTTTTAACACAAATGTTATATCTTCACAGCAAATGTTGATATCAACCCCATTCCTGGTCTCAAAGATGCCCCAAGTACTTGTCCACGAACAACCAAAATATGAGGTAGTTATCTCTAACCACTTAAATTGTGTGTAAGGTTATACAAACCTCTTTTCCCGGTAGCCAAAAAATGGCATTGATTTGTTTTCTGATCTCACACACCACAGTAGTGGTTAATGGCTCATATGAAAGTAGACACTTAAGACTTTAAGAATTGAGTTTGAATTTTTAGTTCGATGGAGTAGGACCAGAAGTTGGAGGCTCTGCTGATTTCCATTAAAATTGGAATTAACTTGCGCTTTTCAGTCATACAATAGATCTTGACTTATTCTGCTCTGTTTCTTTGTCTGCACTTTTAACTTTGTGGCACTTTTAAAATGTCTGGAAAGAACACAAAAGCCCGTGGTACTATTCAGACACAACTGAGGCCAAGTGTGCGCGCCGCGAGCGAGTCCCCTTCTTCCCCTGAATCCGCATCGCCGAGCGGTGACCCTGGCTTCGCTGCACTCAGGCTCGAGTTGCTGGCTTTACTGAGGAAAAACATCGCCGATATTTTTAAAAAGGAGCTCCAGGAGACTTTCAGGGATGTGTTGTCTACTATCCAGCTTGACCTGCAGGCCGTGAAAACACAGCTGGCTAGTGATAAAGTTGCTACCGAGTTATCAACACTGAAAGGTACTGTTGTGGAAATGGAGCACGCTCTCTCCGGTTGTACTGGTGACATAGCACACATGAATACTATCAAGTCTCTCACTGCAACCGAGACCCAATTAGATAATAAATGTAAGGATTTGCAGTCAAGGTCACGGCGTAATACCGTTAGGATAGTCGGAGTTCCAGAAGGTTCTGACACACATACAACTGCTGCTGTAGCGGCCTTGTTAAAAGAGGCGTTTGGTCTGGAGAAGGTTTTGGACCGGACCTTTCAGCCGAAGCCCAAGACTGATGAACGACCACGAGCTATTGTGTGAGATTCCACTATCACAGTGACTGTGTTGATATTTTACACCATGTGAGAGAGCTCCAGTAGATTAAAGTGAGGAATTTGACCATCTCCGTTTTTCCCTGACTACACAGCCAAGATAGCCCGGGCCCGGGCCGCATTTAATGAGGTTCGGTGTCAACTTCGTGGTAGAGTGCGCTCGCTATGGAGCACTTCACCCAGCTCGGCTTCGCATTACACATAACGGTGTCCAAAAGGACTTTATTTCAGCGGAGGAAGCAGGAGACTATGTGAAACTCTTGATATCGAGGTGAACTGCATCACCTACACAGCGGCGTCTTTTTCACCCTTTTTCTTTTAGTTTTTGCACTCGGCCTTCCAGCTCTACAGTATTTGGATTTTTATTGAAGATATTGTCGTTGCATTACTTCGCCTAGATTCTGTGGACTCACTCCTCTTAAATCTACTTCTGTATTAATGTGCTTCTATGTTTTGTTGCTCTGACTGGATTAGAGTTTCTGTTTATTTAATTTTATTAGTGCTTTTTCCTCAGCGTTACGTGCTACACTGTTATATTATTTGTTACAAGTCTTTAAAAGTTAAGGACATTATATTTATTATTGTGCGCAGACTGTTTATCAGACTTGAAGTCGGTAAGGGTTTTTTTCTCTTACTGGAACTTTTTGTTTTGTCATTTTGTTGGTTAGTTCAGCGTTCTCTCCGAGTTGTTTTCACATTGT
Source organism: Noturus placidus (assembly GCA_022414735.1). Taxonomy (NCBI): domain Eukaryota; kingdom Metazoa; phylum Chordata; class Actinopteri; order Siluriformes; family Ictaluridae; genus Noturus; species Noturus placidus. Next base: position 51,332 of record JAFFST010045175.1, read on the forward strand.
GGACAACTTTTGGTTATTGTGGGAAACACTGCTGTCTCATTTGTTTTACGGAGAGTTTGGGTGCGTGTGTTTGGGGGATTGCTGGGGGGAGGGGGTCCCATTTCAGCTCTAATTAGCTATTCATATCCTAATGGTTTACTTTATTCAAATGGTTAGTAGTAATATTAATCCCAGCATAGCTGGGACAGGCATGTCTTTAAGATTTATTAGTTGGAACGTCAGAGGTATGGGTAATCCTGTAGAGATCTAAGGTTTTTACACATTTGAAACGTTTAAACTCAAATACAGTATTTTTACAGGAGATTCACTAACGTATTAAAGATCATCGTAGGTTACACTGCCTTTGGGTGAGTCACGTCTTCCACTCGAACTTTAATTCGAAGGCAAGAGGGGTCACTATTTTAATTGGCAAAAGGTCACAGTTTTCCTCCACTAACGTTATTGCGGATGTGAACGGTAGATATATTATAGTTGCTGGTACTCTAATGCAAAGACAGGCATTGTTGGTAAATGTAAACGCTCCAAACTTTGATGATGTGGAATTTGCTAATAGATTGTTGAGCAATCTCCCTTTCTTAAATACTCACCTGTTGATTTTTGGGGGAGATTTAAACGTGTTTTTGACCCAAACTTAGATCGGTCTAATCCCCGTACTCTGAATCAATCTGCTATGTGTAAAACATTTTCCGATTTTGTGTGTCAGAACGGTCTCGTTGATCCCTGGAGATCCTGTAACCCCTCTCTTAAAAAGTTTTCTTTCTTCTCCCAGGTGCATCATTCCTATTCGAGGATTATTTTTTTTATAGACAGCACTCTTGATTCTTGTGTAGTTTCTTCTATCTGGGTATTGTAATTTCTGATCACGTGCCTCTGCAATTAGATATTCAACTTTCTATTTATAAACGCAGCCCACCGCCTTGGAGATTTAATTCTCTTTTTTTTGTCAGACAGTGAATTCTGTTGAGTTCATTTCCACTTCTATTGATGACTTTCTTTTCTTCAATCAGAATGACTCCACCTCTTATTCATTATTATGGGAGACAATTAAATCCTATTTAAAAAGGGCAGATTATATCTTACTCCGCTCTCTGTCATAAAAAGCGCACTGCTAGGGTTAATGAACTCACATCTGCGATCATTAACCTCGATCAGAGATGTGCATTGAATCCCTCTCCAGAACCTCTTAAATAGCGTCTTGACTTACAGGCAGAATTGAATCTTATTTCGACTAAAGAGGCGGAGCATTTGTTGTTACATACTCATAGTTCATACTATGAACATGGCGACAAGCCGAGTGGTTTACTGGCACACCAGCTGATTGGCAATGGTCTTGTAGCCCATTCCAGACTTGTGTAGGTCTACAATCTTGTCCCTGACATCCTTGGAGAGCTCTTTGGTCTTGGCCATGGTGGAGAGTTTGGAATCTGATTGATTGATTGTTTCTGTGGACAGGTGTCTTTTATACAGGTAACAAACTGAGATTAGGAGCTCTCCCTTTAAGAGTGTGCTCCTAATCTCAGCTAGTTACCTGTAGAAAAGACACCTGGGAGCCAGAAATCTTTCTGATTAAGAGGGGGTCAAATACTTTTTTCCCTCATTAAAATGTAAATCAATTTATAACATTTTAAATATGCGTTTTTCTAGATTTTTTTTTGTTGTTATTCTGTCTCTCACTGTTCCAATAAACCTACCATTAAAATTATAGACTGATCATTTCTTTGCTAGTGGGCAAACGTACAAAATCAGCAGGGGATCAAATACTTTTTTTCCCACCCACTGTAAGACTTGGTATCAATTTAGACAGCAGTTTAAATCTTCTTTGGGTCCTTTAGACAACAACTATCTATTTCCGCCATTAAGGGCATTAAACAAGTTAGAAATCTTTATGTTGATGGTGTCTTTAATAGCTTTGACAATCTGACATCTACTTATGACCTCCCTGTGACACATCTCTTTCGTTATTTTCAAATTCGGAATTTCGTTTCTAGATGTTTTCCTAATTTCCCCTCTGCGCCTCCTGAGCAGGCTTGGGAAAGCCTGTTTTCAAACAATCCACATTAGAGAGGAATGATTTCTAGGATTTATGATGTTATTATTGCGCTAGGTAGTGAGGCGAGCACCAAAAGTAAGAATGCGTGGGAAACGGAGTTAGGAGTAGAGATAAGTGAAGAGTGTTGGGAACATGCTATAGGGAGGGTACAGTCTACCACTTCTTGGCTGATCTTGGACTTATCCAGTTCAAAGTTTTACACAGAGTCCATCTGTCCAAGTCGAGACTCTCTGTAATATATCCGGACGTAGAGGACAAGTGTGATACATGCCATTGCTCTCCCTGTCATTAACATTTACATTTATCAGACGCTTTTATCCAAAGCGACTTACAAATGAGACACACTCACACACCAATGGTAGCAGAGCTGCATGCAAGGTGCTAGCTTGCCATTGGGGGCAACTTAGGGTTCAGTGTCTTGCCCAAGGACACTTCGGCATGGGATCACCCGGGCCGGGATTCGAACCACCAACCCTATGATTAGTGGATTAGTGGACAACCCGCTCTACCGACTGAGCCACAGCCGCCCCTGTCATCTTGTTTGTACTTTTTAATTTTGTTTTCTTTTGTTAGTATAAAAATAAAAAAAAACTGTGAATGATTGTTGCTGTCAGTCGGTTTGTTTCTCTTCTCAATAAAATATTTTGGAGAGAAAAAAAACTAAGAATTAGCCGTTATTTCAATATTTCTTCTTTCACCTTGCCTACCTGGGGAAATATATTCAGATTTTTTTTTTTTTGCAAATTATACATGTAAATTATTGACTTTAAGCAGAAACGTTATATCTTCACAGCAAAATGTTAATATCATCCCCATTCCTGCTTTCAAAGATGCCCCAAGTACTTGTCCATGAACACCCAAAATATGAGGAAGTTATCTCTAACCACTAAAATTGTGTGCAGGTTTATCCAAACACAGATTAAAAAAACCTCTTCAAACGTCTCCAAATGACATAAAACCTCTCTAAATGGCACAAAGCTTATAAAAATGGCACCAAGCCTTAGACTTCTAGAAATAGCAAACATTTTTTAAAGGCACAAAATAACCTCTCCAAATGGCACCACACGTCTCCAAATGTCACAAAATGAAAACAAATGTCACAAAAAACAGTCTGAAACATACTTATAAAATATGTTTATTAAAAGCAGTGCCAGAGCCCCAGGTGAAGGAGCACTTGCTCTCCTAATGGCTAAAACGCTAGACACACGAGTGACCCCTTTCCTCTGAATTCTCTGGGGGGTAGACAGAGCCCCTCAACTCAATCCACACAGTTTTCCTCCAAAAAAAAAAGCCATTCTGAAATAACTCCTCCAGAAGTGACGCAGTCAGGCTTTTTCAGGAGCACGCCGCCGCTATAAGACGCCGATAATTCGCACACTGAGTGAAAGCCAGTAAAAAACTAGAGATCAGATAAAACTGCCAAACATGCAAAAACCTGCTGTATAAAGTTTTGCAGGAAGACCGCTAGAGTGGAGCTACTATTTCCTGATAGTTTCTCTGCACGGCCCTGTTGCGCTCTCCTGTTCCTGCTCACACACAACTCAAGACCAATGGATGTGCGCGTAAAAGGTTTGGTTCTACTGATTACGCTTTTGATTTTCTCAGCCTCTGAGTGGTCAATCATGTCGAGTTTGGGCTTGTTTGAAAGCTAGAAGTATCTACAATTGGTCAATCAAGTTAGATTGCCCGATTAAAATTTAGGAGGTGGGATGTTCAGCATAGCCAAACATTTGCATTTGAATTCTCCAATAAAGCTGATGGACTTTATACCGATGGAAATGTGCACGATTTATAATACTGTGAGCGAACTGGATTTTCGTCTATGTAGGTAATGTAAGGTAGTAAACGTTTATTCAAGTCCGATCTTTGGTTTAAATGTTATAATTTTATTGTGGCAGTTGTATACGGTGTTTTACTATCAAGAAAGCTTTAGTCGTGCTCTCCAATTTATCTCTGTCTCAATGTTTTCATGGAGAGGTGTGAAATGTTTGCCCAGCAGGGAGCTCAAACTCCGCCCCTTTCCCTTCGTTTATACTAATTGAAAATGTCCGATAAGTCGTTTTCCATTCTGCCGGCGGCATGGAACAAAAGTGTCGGGGCTTAAGGGGTTAAGTGACTACTTTCATATGAGCCATTAAGCACTACCGTGGTGTGTGAGATCAGAAAACAAATCAATGCTGAACATAGGTACCTCCAAAACAGACAAAAACGCCATTTTTTGGCTACCGGGAAAAGAGGTTAAGCTGACAAAGCAAAACAGACTACTTTTTCTTTTCACTTTTTATCAGCAGAATAGAAAGTGCCTGGATTCGGGAAGATTCCATATCTCCAGCTTTCACTTACACACGCATATTTGGAGCCACTCAGGTAAGGGAAATCATGGCCAGACTTGGTCACTAGCCGGTCCAGCTTGTCGACTCGTCTGCGCAGGCCCTGGATGCTTCCCTCGGTCTGCTGCCTGCGCAGACTTAGTGCTTCCTGTTGAGAGAACATGCATCTGCGCAGCTGTGCCTGCAGTGGGGGAGCATGTGAAAAGCAAACCAAATAAGATTATTTAGTCATTCAATAGAAACGTCTAAATATTCATGTAAAATGAATGGTAAAGTCATATTTTCACAATAATGGCTAAATGACACTTTCAGACTATCCCACTGTACCTTCAGATTATCTTCATATTGCCTCATCTTCTCTCTCAGCACTTCTCCTCGCCACTGCTCATCCTGCAGACAGGAATCATTCAGTCATCACCATGTTACGCTCTCGTTATTTTTTACCGCTTAATTAAGTGTTGTTCTGTGTAAATCTCAGTCTGTACTCTGGTGCTGTAGGCTGCTTTTCCCATATTCAGTGTAGCTGATGTGTGGTTCTCCTCATCATTGTCCATGTCTGAAGTGGTCATGGGCTGCAACTCCAGCTCGTGCAAACCACTGTCCAGTTCTGCCTGGACTTCAGCCCTCAGGGAATGCATAGTGTCCTTACTCTCCCGCATATGACTCTCCCCCTCTCCCCGACTCCATAGCTGAGGACACAAGTACAGAAAACAGAATTCTTTCATAATTAGCAGTCCATACTGACTGAATTTATCTGACCACTTTCAGTGTTGCAAGTCACGAATAAATGTCATTAACCGCTAATTCTATTAACATACTAAACAAACATTTGGTGACAGGTCCATAAATATGTGGACGTTGAAAAAGTCTTTATTTGAGCTGTCTACCAATAAATAAGGAATATGAGCTTTAATTAGAGGAAATTTACATCCCAATAAGGTGAATGGTGTAGGAATTACAGCACTTTTTATATGTGGTTCCTCTTTCTATGGGACCAAAATAATTTGATAAACTAACAATTACAAATTAAATAGTCCTTTTTAATACTTGGTTACATCGGGTTATTGTCCATCTGCAGTGTGAAGCACCGTCCCATGAGTTTTGAAGCATTAGCAGATAATACAGCCCTATACACTTCAGAATTCATCTCGCTACTTTTGTCAGGAGTCACATCATCAATAAATACAAAGGAACCAGTTCCACGGGCAGCCGCACATGCCCACAATATAAGATGAGATGGTATACTTCAGTTCATGAGCAGTTCTTCCCTTCTCCATACTCTTCTCATCTTTTAAATATGTTTTTGGCAAACTCTAATCCGTATTTGAGGCATAACAATGGATTTCTTCCTGTGGTAAGCCCTCTGTATTTACTCTGGTGACATTCTCTCAGCGCACGGTGGCTTAGTGGTTAGCACGTCCACCTCACACCTCCAGGGTCCGGGGTCCGGTGTTCGAGTCCCGCCAGGGTAATATGTGTGTGGAGTTTGCATGTTCTCCCCGTGTGTCGGGGGTTTCCTCCGGGTACTCCGGTTTCCTCCCCCAGTCCAAAGACATGCATGTTAAGCTGATTGGCGTGTCCGTAGTGTATGAGTGTGTGTGTGAATGTGATTGTGCCCTGCGATGGACTGGCACCCTGTCCAGGGTGTACCCCGCCTTGTGCCCGATGCTTCCTGGGATAGACTCCAGGTTCCCCCGTGACCCTGAAAAGGAGTAAGCGGTTGAAGATGGATGGATGGATGGATGGATGGATGGACATTCTCTCTTGATTGTTGATCTGACACAGATCCTGCCTTGATCACATGCAATGTTTAATAAGTTCATCTGCATGTTACTATGATGATTCCACCTTATATCCAACAAACATTCAACCACCTGTTCCTGAGACATCGATCTAATGAGCAGAGCCTGAACATGCAGGTGGCCACAGTCAAGGGTTAAGCATGAGTAAACAAGCGTGGGATTAAAAGAACAGTCTTATACACAGCTTCAGGTATTCTTATAGTACATACTATTTTAAACCATCTTGCGGAAAGGAGTCAAGGAAATAGCTCTCACCTCAGCCTGCTGAGTGTCAGTGAGACTGCGGCTTAGCATGGCCTCTGAATACTCCCTCTCGCTGGCTAGAGTTCCTTGAAGAATCTGGATGTCAGAGCGGTATTTCTCAAGTTCCTCCCTTGCTTCTCTTTGCTCCTCCGTGCTGGAACATAGCCTAGCCTCACTCTCAGCCAGGTCTTGCTCTACAAACAAACACATCCCTGTTTTCACCACTAGAGTGAAATACATCTAAATATAGTAAGGTCAAACAAGTCAGTAAGATCAATGTGAAAACATCTGGATGGGGTCTAAACTCACCCAGCTGTGCTACTCTGTCCTGCAGAAAAGCACACTGGTGCTGATCTGCCAACAAGAAGCGTCGCTGACCTTCTAGGTCCTTCACAGCAACTGTGACCTGCTCCATCTTCTCCACTCGCTTTGACACAGCTTCCTCTAGTGCCTGCAGCTGGGATTGCAACTTCTGCCGTTGCTGTCTCTGTAGCTCCTCCAACTCTAAACTCTGCTGCTGTTGGATCATCAGGCGCTAAATACAAAAATAGTTTAAAGGAATAGGTGACTGCACTTATAAAATTTTCTTTGAAACATACATCATAGACTATTCATTATGTACAGTGTATGTGGAAAGTATTCACAGCGCTTCACTTTTCCCACATTTTGTTATGTTACAGTCGTATTCCAAAATGGATTCAATTCATTATTTTCCTAAACTATACCCCATAATGACAACATGAAAGAAGTTTGCTTGAAATCTTTGCAAATTATTAAAAATAAAAACAGCAACAAAAAAAGCACATGTACATAAATATACACAGCCTTTGCTCAATACTTTATTGAAGCACCCTTGGCACCAATTACAGCCTTTTACTGAGGAGTGGCTTCCCTCTGGCCACTCTACCATACAGGCCTGATTGGTGGAGTTCTGCAGAGATGGTTGTTCTTCTGGAAGGTTCTCCTCTCTCCACAGAGACATGCTGGAGCTCTGTCAGTCACCATCAAGTTTTTGGTCACCTCCCTGACTAAGTCCCTTCTCCCGGATCACTCAGTTTGGCCGGGCGGCCAGACTCTAGGAAGAGTCCTGCTGGTTCCAGATTTCTTACATTTACGGATGATGGAAGCCACTGTGCTCACTGGGACTTTCAATGCTGCAGAGATGTTTCTGTACCCTTCCCCAGATCTGTGCCTCGATACAATCCTGTCTCAGAGGTCTCCAGACAGTTCCTTGGACTTCATGTCTTGGTTTGTGCTCTGACATGCATTTTTAACTGTGAGACCTTATATAGAGAGGTGTGTGTCTTTCCAAATCATGTCCAATCAAATGAATTTACCACAGGTGGATCATCAAGTTGTAGAAACATCTGAAGGATGATCAGTGGAACCAGGATGCACCTGAGCTCAATTTTGAGTGTCATGGCAAAGGCTGTGAATACTTATGTTCATGTGCTTTTTTGCTTTTTATTTTTTAATAAATTTGCAAAGATTTCAAACAAACTTCTTTCACGTTGTCATTATGGGGTATTGTTTGTAGAATTTTGAGGAAAATAATGAATTTAATCCATTTTGGAATAAGGTTGTAACATAAAATGTGGGAAAAGTGAAGCTGTCTGCAGCATATGGAGGCAGCATGGGTAGGATTCTATAGCTTCAATGTTGTTACTCTAGCCACACTGTGTGCACGAGGAAGGTGGAGGAACATCAGTCATTGGGCTAAAAGTTGAAGACCAGAAGCCTCTGGGTTCTGATCAGATTCTGAATTACTGATTTTTAATCAAGCCACCACCAGGTGGTGCACTCACAAAGTGTCTCAGATTATTTCACGGGCATTTATAACTAGTGACATTTTAGGCTGTCATTTGGGTCAGATTCAAATAAATTAAAGTCTTATCTGGCAACTGAACAAGTTCTGTTGAATCACACTGGTAGCTAGTAATCAATGTGACTCAGGCAGTTTGAAGGGTGAAACAAAATCGCATTTATTTCATTTATATTTATTCATTTAGCAGACGCTTTTATCCAAAGCAACTTACAAATGAGAGCACACTCACACACCAATGGTAGCAGAGCTTCCATGCAAGGTGCTAGCTTGCCATCAGGGGCAACTTAGGGTTCAGTGTCTTGCCCAAGGACACTTCGGTATGGGATCACCCGGGCCGGGATTAGAACCGCCAACCCCACGATTAGTGGACAACCCGCTCTACCGACTGAGCCACAGCCGCCCTATTTCAGGACACATGTAGTTCTGTTCCTACTTTCAATTACTAAAAATAAAATGTAATTATTCTGTTAGCGATTCACATGACAAGACAAAAAGGATATCCTGCACACTCCTGTGTCATGTATTCATTTAATTTCATATTTAATTGTATACCCTAGAAACATTTACAGCATAAATTAATCAGCAGCTATTTGATCAAACAGCACAAAAAGCTACTTTACCTCCTCCTGTCGCTCAAATTGAATCTCTTTCTTTTCCACAGATGCCTCAATCTCCTTCAGCTGCTGCTCCAGTTTGTCCATTCGTTGTTGTCTCCTCTGGATTTGGTCCTGCATCACAGCCTTCTGGTGCTGCTGCTGCTTCACAAACTCATCCTGCTCTCGCCGAGCATCTTCTACCTCCTGTGCACAGAAATGCAACGCTAAAAACGCTAAATGCACTATTATCATCGGGGTAGAGCACTGTTTCCTGAGGGTAACATCTGTGGCTATATATTATCAACCAATAAATACAGCAAAACCTCAAGGAAAGTAACCACTTTTCGTTATCAAATTATAGCCACATTACTGCCATTTGTCTCATTCGAAGGCTTTGAGTGTACGTATGCTACACACTTTAGACTGCCACTATATGTGAGTTTCTTATTAAATGAAACCATGTTGAAATGCATGTCCCTGGTAGTCAGGATGAAAGATGCTCTAGAAAGTCTTTATCAGTTTAAACTCAGGTGGACTTTATACATACCTTTCTAATTTTCTCTAGCTGAATTGCTGAGTGTGCAACATCTTCCTTTATTTTTTTCAGATCCTTAGATTTCTCTATAGGGAGCAAATTAAACAACAAATTAACAACACATCATATAAACATATGCCAAATATCAAGGGCATGACTGACAAATAAAACCAGCTGCTACTTTTCCATTTAAGAACCAAGGTTACAGATTGAAAAATTATTTTACTGGTAGAATTAGTGTTTTAGTAGCACATCTCACAGCTGGTGTGGATTTAAATGCTTGTTAAAACGCATGACCAGAAGGTGCACCATAAAAGATTTCAATTATAAACTGGCCTTTAGTAGACACATTTGTTCTTATTTGTTACTGATAACATACTGAAGTCTGCTGCATTTACTTACTATTTGGATGAAGTAACCTAATTATGATGAAGTGGGTTTATATAACAGGTTAATTTTTGACCCTTTCCACCCACATTAGTGAAGCACATTCATATATGACCACTAAAGTATCAAACAGAGATCAAACGTGGAAAAACTGACCTGTGCCAAACAAATTTATTATCAATTAACTCCAGCTTCTGTTAACCAGTAATTATGCACAAAAATATCTCAGTTCAAACTGCTCATGAATCCATCCATCCATCCATCTATCCATACATCCACCTTCTATACTGCATATCCTTTTCTTCAGGGTCACCACAAACCTGGAGCCTATCCCAGGGAGCATGGAGCACAAGGCGGGGTACACCCTGGACAGGGTGCCAATCCATCGCAGAGCACAATCACATACACATGAACACACCCATTCATTCACTATGGACACTTTAGACACGCCAATCAGCCTACCATGCATGTCTTTGGACTGGGGGAGGAAACCGGAGTACCCGGACGAAACCCCCACAGCACGGGGAGAACATGCAAACTCTGCACACACAGGGCCACGCTGGGAATCAAACCCCCGACCCTGGAGGTGTGAGGTGAACGTGCTAACCACCGTGCGCCCTGCTCATATGAATGTCAATATCTTAATATGGCTCAAACCTTCTAGTTGTTTCTGGGTTGTAGCAGAATCTCTGGTGAGCTCTTCTCGAATACTCTGGGCATGCCTGTGCTCATGCTTCAGCCTGGCCAGCTCTGCCTGCAGTTTCAGCAACTCTGACTCTGTTTTCCGCACCCCCTCCTCTGCTGTTTCCTGACACCTGCCACATCAGATAGCAGTGCTTAAAGCAACTTTAATACAGCTCACAAAGTCAACACAGCGGTCTATCATAAACCTTAAAGACTTTTAAAGAAGTGTTTTATAATATTTATACAACCAGCAATAGTTAGTGTTGCCATCATGGGGGGGGGGGGGGGGCGGCATGAAAATGAATCATGTGTAAATGAAGCACATGTAAAATTACATATAAATGAATCATATATAATAATGGGGGGGTGTTACTGGGGTTAAAAGTTTGATTCTGTATGGATTCATGAAAATGAATCATGTGTAATTAAATCACATGTACATGAATCATAAGTAAATTAATCATATGTAAACTTTCCTGGGTGGGAGGGGCTGTTATCGGGGTAAAAAATGTTGATTCTGTATTGATATATTTTGTGTAAATGCGGCAGTATCACTACACATAAACGGAACAGGTAACTGTAGCTTGGAGCTCTTACCTCTGAGCATGTGAGCGGCGTGCCTCCAGGCTGGTGCACTGCTCTAGCATATCCTCATATGTGAGGATATCCTGCTCCTGCAGCCTTCTGTGCCTCTCCCTCTCAGCCTGCTGCTCCTGCAGCTCCTTCTCCACCTCCTGCACTTCCAGACGCATCTGCAAGGCACAACATACCAATTCTACCATAACAGTTCACAACTTGACAAATAATTTAAAAAAAAAAATCCAATACATTAATTAGTATTTATTAGTTTCTGGCAAACTGTAAATAATGGAAGAATAATACTATTTTACAGCATAACAACAGAACTGGCTGTTTTTATTGTGCTGAGCAATGGCAGCAAATCCGGGATAACAAGAAAAAGAAATTCTGGCATTAAATGACCTAGGTCTCACCTGTAGCAAAGTCTCTTGGCTCTTCTCCAGCTGGTCCAGTTTCTGGTTGTGCTGAGCATTCAGTCTCTCTAGCTCTACACTCTCCAATTGGATCATGTCCAGGACATGCTTCAGCTCTACACATACAGAGCAAACACAAGCTCCTGAAAATAGTTTCCTGACAGCCACAGCCGTTGTGTCAGAACTCAGGTCCACATAACCTTACTGCTGAATTTCACTGGCCAAAAACATTTAGAGTTGTCATATTATTAATTTAATTAAAAGACAAAAAAAAAAAAAACCCATTAAAATGTTCTACATTTAGTTGTCTAATAAAGGTCTGAATCCATTGATGTAGGAAAAGAACTCTGAATAAATATTCCGTAAACTAAATATTAAGTAAAACCAAACAAAGAGCACAATTTCAGCAGGCACTTATCGGAGTCACTCTTTTCCTGTGGCTGAATCTAAAATGCAAGTCATTATTGCTATTCTTTATAATATTTCAGATTTGACAGCTCTACATAATGGAAAATACCCTATATGTCTGAAATTATGTGGATAGCTGACCATCACACCCATATTTGTTTTTTGTTTTTTAACATCCCATTCCAGATTTAGTACCCCTTTTCGGTTATAATAACCTCCACTCTTCTGAGAAGGCTTTCCACTAGATTTTGGAGCATGGATGTGGGGATGTGTGTTTATTCATCCACAAGAGTATAAGTGAGGTCAGGCACTGATCTGGCCAGGGCTGCGGATAGCGTTCTGTCCATCCATCCATCCATCCTCTACCGCTTACTCCTTTTTCAGGGTCACGGGGAACCTTGAGCCTATCCCAGGAAGCATCGGGTACAAGGCGGTGTACACCCTGGATAGGGTGCCAGTCCATCGCAGGGCACAATCACATACAGTACACACCCCTTCATACACTACAGACTCTTTAGACACGCCAATCAGCCTATCATGCATGTCTTTGGACTCGGGGAGGAAACTGAAGTACCCGGAGGAAACCCCCGATGCACGGGGAGAACATGCAAACGCCGCACACACATGGCCCTGGCGGGACTCGTTGTTCAGTGGATATGAGGTCAGGGCTCTGTGCAGGCCACTCAAGATTTTTCACTCCAAACCATGTCTTCATGGAGCTTGCTTCGTGTACAGGGGCATTGTCATACTGGAAAATGGTTGGGTCTCTTAGTTCAAGTGAAAGGAAACCATAGTGAAATAACATATAAAAGACATCGTATACAATTGTGCGTGTGCAACTTTGTGGCAACAGTTTGGGGAAAGACCCACATATGTCCATAAACCTTTGGCCATATAGTGTATGTACAAAACTTATATAACCCAGTTTCATGGCCTATATGTAATGGTATAGTGAATTGATATAAAACATGGCTAATAAATCATACACAAGGTTGGACAAATCATAAATTTATTCACTAACTCCCCAGGCTTCAATGTGCTCCCCAGTACCCTGTTTTCGATGCCCACACAACTAAGTGATTCTGAAAAGATCGTCTTTTCCTTGTTTTGTCTGACTGATTGCCTGACCTCTGCCTGTTTAACGTTGTGGAATTTTACATTACCCTTTGAACTTGTTGTTTTTTGGATTAAAATACCTAACCTGTACTTGCTTTACGTGATAAAGGTGTGTCACACCACGGTGAAATGCAAGACGTTTAAATATACATACAAAATAAACTTATGTGGAAAACCTGTTTTTTTCCCATTTTTTTCTGCCCATTGTCAATAGGGTCACTACAAATATAAAACTAATTGCCTAGTCACAGGATCTTGCTTGTCCTGGGAGTCTGGGGCTACTGATGTAAAAAACCTAGGCTACAATTGCTATGATGGCCTTAAGACTGCAACTGACATGAGAGTTCTGAACTCAAGTTTCCTAATTATGAATTTCCTGGTTACACAATTTCTGGTTGCCTGCACATTTGACCAGGTATTAAATGGTTATAGAAGGGAATAATTTACATTTACATTTATTCATTTAGCAGACGCTTTTATCCAAAGCGACTTACAAATGAGACACACTCACACACCAATGGTAGCAGAGCTGCATGCAAGGTGCTAGCTTGCCATCGGGGGCAACTTAGGGTTCAGTGTCTTGCCCAAGGACACTTCGGCATGGGATCACCCGGGCCGGGATTTGAACCACCAACCCTACGATTAGTGGACAACCCGCTCTACCGACTGAGCCACAGCCGCCCGTGAATTTATAATCACACTATCCGGTATCACCCAGATGAGGATGTGTTCCCTTTTGAGTCTGGCTCATCTCAAGGTTTCTTTCTCATGTCATCTCAGGGAGTTTGTCCCTTGCCACTGTTGCCTCTGGCTTGCTCATTAGGGATAAATTTATAAAGTTAAAATTTATATCCTGAATTTATACATTTCGGTAAAGTTGCTTTGTGACAATGTCCATTGTTAAAAGTGCTATACAAATAAAATCTAATTGAATTAATGTATTGCGCTGAACTGCTATTCAGGAATAGTACACTAGACCCTGACTGTAGGTCTGGGATATGCAAAAGTGCTTAGAATTCACCTGCTTTGTTCTTGTTGATGACTGCCCGCTGGTTCTGCACTTTCTCTTGAACTTTCTTCTCCTCCTTTTTATACTTCGCCAGTCTCCGTCTCCTCTCTGAGAGCTGGGAATCCAGTTCCCCCTTCTGCACAGCTAGAGACTGCACATCCTCACGCAGTTCCTACACACACATGCAGATGTACGTTTGATAGCCTGGACAATAAAGTTTCTGTATTGAGAAAATACAGAAAACTGTATAATCAAAATTCACATATGCAAGTCTAAAGATACTTGTTTGGGTCGGCCAAATATACATTTATACAACAAGTGCAATGCATGTCCACATTCATGCACTGATTGAGTCGATGGTATTTGTAAATCTAGATTTAAATCCGTACCATGTGTCCTTTCAGAGGAAAGAATTTGTTGTTAATGTGTTACTAATGTAGACATGTAAACAAGGAAATGCATGAATACCACAAATACCTATGGAAAGTGTAAGTAACTGGAATCACTTTGCATTCTGTCAGTGTGAAAATGTTGTACATAACTACAGCAGGTTTGGTAAGACATCCTCATGTCCGTCACAATCGAAGAGATTTATTATGATTAGTGTAAATCTTACATTTACATTTATTCATTTAACAGACGCTTTTATCCAAAGCGACTTACAAATGAGACACACTCATACACCAATGGTAGCAGAGCTGCATGCAAGGTGCTAGCTCGCCATCGGGGGCAACTTAGGGTTCAGTGTCTTGCCCAAGGGAACTTCGGCATGGGATCACCCGGGCCGGGATTCGAACCACCAACCCTACGATTAGTGGATTAGTGGACAACCCGCTCTACCGCCTGAGCCACAGCCGCCCAAAATCTTAATAGTTTTGAATGTTATAGTTGCATATTTTAAATATGTATTAATGGAATTCAACAGCTATGCTTAAACTTTCATTCAAAAGGAGTTCTGAGCAACAGGTTATCTGTTCTTTTCTTAACACAAGGAAATTCATCAGTCATATGCTGTAGTCCCAGTAGATAGAGATGTGGTTTAACAATGCTGGAATATATTCTTATAACCTAATTTGGACCAAATCTACATGGTGGTTATTACAATTAATAAAACTGTGAACCTTAATGTGTTGCTGCAGACTGTGTGCATCCGCTTCTCCCTGCCTCAGCACCTCCACCAGGCTCTGCCTGTGCTTTTCCACATTTGACCTCACAATGTCCTCCTCTTCCCGCCACTGCTCTAGCTTCCGCCCCAACAAAGACAGCTGTTCCTTCTGCAGGTGAACCTACAAACACACACACACACACACACACACACACACAAACAATTTAGAGAGCTAGAAATGAGCAGTAATTATGTAATTATTTAATTAAATATACAGATAAATAAGTGCAATATCTCACTGATTTAATACTGAATAAGAGCAACCTTATATACATATATATATATATATATATATATAAAAAAATCTGTATTATCCTCTATTTTGATCATTTCTGTCAATGATCCATTACTAGTGTACATTATAAAAATGTTCAGGCCACAGATGAGAGTAATAACGTAAATGTCATAACTTCTTTCATTCTTCCAGTGACTTGTGCTTGTCTATCTGACAAACACACATCAATTGCATCCTACAATATATTAGTCACTACACAATTGATGCATAACTGCTACACACCTCTAAAGGCTGTTATTTATTAGGGTTCTCTTTGATTATCGTGTGTTTGAGATCCACCTATGGGAAAGGGCATCTGTACCTGACCTCTGCAGACTTGCACCAAGTCTGACTTTTTCACAGAACGACAATTTTGACATTGGCGTGTGTCCGATGCCAGTTAAGGGCACGCCGCTGTACTGAGTGCATAAAGGACCTGCACATGCTCATCTTCCTCAGGTGACATTCGCTTCTCACGACCTCTAGCTTATTTTGTGCACAGGTTGCTGACTTGCACTTTTTGTCTGCAGAAGGACATATCCCTCAGATCAGCCTCCGCTGGAGAAGTTTGTCTTGCTAGCTAGGTTATCTGTGTTACAAGCTGCAAGCCGCCAATGCTCTCAGTACTCGTTAGGCTGCCCACCACCTCTTAAATCTTTTTTCCTTGTAATACAGCTGCCCGGCTTTTGGACTTGACTGAGCTTTTTGCCACCACTGAGCATTCTAAACCGGCTTCAGCTTCCACCGTCACATGCCTGCCCAGCTGAGTGTGGTGCTCTCATCGCAGCTAAGGATTCTCATCCCTTCTGCATAGCTTGCATGGACCTGAAACACGTGGAAGAAGCCATCGACTTCCCTGAGAACTGAAGCCACTGCCTAGTGCTTCCCAAAATGCTCCGGCGCCAAAGGCTCAAAGTGCCTGCAACTCATAGCGTAAATTTCAAACAGTCCAACACTGACAGAGGAAACGGTACTGGCAGCAGCTGGGAACCTCCCCGGGCATGGCCTCTCCGAGCTGGGCCTAACAAAGCAACCCGTCTCTCCTCAAGGGTATCTTACCAGGTGAACCCTCCATCGTTAACGAGCCCCCCGGCTCTTGCAAAAAGCGCAATGTGGTTCAGAGGTCTTCTTTAACGCCCAAGGCTAATGCTCCCGCGGCCTTACCTCAGTCTGTCTTGTACGAATTTTGTGAGCGAGTGGCTGCTCACCTCAATATCAAATGGCCGGCTCTACAAAGTGCTACTGACCAAGAGAGGTATGTTTATGACAAGAAACTGCTGGGACGCCTCCTGGCCAGAACATATAGCTCCTCTCGGTCCTCCCTGCATGTGCCAATCACATGAAACACTGCTGAAGAAACATTCCTCGAGGTTAAAGATATGCAGCTCTCAGCATGGGTGACCCACCACCACTGAGCCCTCCATCGCCAGACCTTATTGCTCACCTTATCCCCTCCCAAGGCAGCCTGCACTCGCCCCCAAGTCCACTAACCCCAGCAAAATGTACTGTTTTTCCATGTACATTTGTGTAAGCATAATGTATCAACCCAAGCTGTGCTGAAAAGGTTAAAGCTTATTTAACATGCACTGCACCCCTGCTGTTAATGAAGGTGTTACAAGATGTTGGGGTTGGTCACCTGCCAAATCCCACCCACCACCCAGCTCTCCCTGTCATAAGATAAATAACAATTTGCAACCAGATCTGCTCTAGCTGGGGTTGAAGATATTATTCTAAAAATAATAATAATAAAAAAAAAATTAACAGAAGCCTGAAACAAAGCAAGATGCATTGCATGGCAATATTTTGAATCCTGGTTTTACTAAGGTAAAATGATCTGATTGCCAGATTTAGATTTTTTTACACATTACAAACAGCACCTTTAACATTACCTGGGTGTTTAGATGCTCTAACTCTGTTCTGCGAGTGTGTAGAATATCCTCAGAGTTCTTGCAGCCAATAAAAAGATTTGCTTCCTGGCTCTGCCTCTCTCTCAGCTCTTTCTGCATGTCCTCCATTCTTGACATCACAGAGACAGGATTGTGGTTAAAAAAAGACAAAGACAAACTTTTCAGTACAGCTTTTCAGGACACTTACTTATTGGTTACTCTCTTCAGATTTCTGTTGACTTCTTGAAACTCTGCTTCTCGAGCTGCAATCATTTTTTCCACCTGTTTTAGTGTGTTCTCCTGATCCTGCTTACGTCTTTGTAGATCTGTTACCTCTTCCTGAAGGTCCCTGTGACAAAGAGTTGGACATAATTGTTTGAAGCCAAGCAGTATTAAGCTAAGCCTGAGTATCCTATTGTGCAAAATAAATGTTACAGAATTGAATATATAGGCAGAGTAGGGATGTCAAGAGAACCGATACTTCGGTACCAAGTTGGTACCAACATACCAACATAAAATGTGACGGTACTTGTTTTTCTGAAGCAGCATTAGTACCGATTCTAATGACAGTACCGAAGTTGCAATTCTTCTGGACCTACAATGGTGGCAGCAAATACGCGCAAGTATTTTAGTCACAAGCGGTGAAGAAGAGGAACAACGCCTACAAGCACACGGGAAAAACTACAGAAGTTTAGCTCCGCCGTGACTCGTTGAGAACAAATGTGGTATGGAATATGGAAATACTTTGCATTCGAGGCAGATGACAACAAACATATAATTGATGCTCTGAAGCCGGTGTGCAACTGATGTTATCGTTCATTTCAAACAGAGCGAGGAAACACCTGGAATTTTGCAAAGCACCTGAAAGACTGTCCTATATTATCTTTGTTTGCGGCAGCTGGCACTGTGGCCGGTAAACCAGCTAACGTTATGCTACATGTAATGTTAGCGATAGCCAGTAATTTGTTAACGACGCTAACGCATTGCGATGTTATAAACTATCTCCTAATGGGCCACCATGCATCGCCATTCAGCCCGTGTCCAGTCAACTAAATGTAGCCTAATGTCACTAATAATTATTCAAATGTTCATGCTTTTAATAAATATTTTTGGCCTGACACCAGATCAGTGAATTTAAACTAATGCTTGCATTCAGAGTATAAGGTGTGCGTGTGTACGCAAGTCTGTGTGTGTGTGTGTGTGTGTGTGTGTGAGCACGTTTAGGAGCGCACCTCCACTCATTGTCAGACATTGTTTGATAACTAAAATAACC
>JAFFST010045175.1:77700-91931 GCA_022414735.1 Noturus placidus
TTCACAATAAATTACAGTTATATATATATATCTTTGTTTGAGGCCTGAAATGTGGCAAAAGGTCGAACAGTTCAAGGGGGCCAAATACTTTCGCAAGGCACTGTATGTACTTATTAGTGTATATCGTACCCTGTCTTGAAGCAGGTTCTGCAGAACCTGTATTTCTTCCTCTGCCTTTGTTAGATCTTGCATGGCTTGAGCAGCCTGCATCCTGGATTCTTCTAGCTCCTTTGCATCCTACAAACACAAAAGCCCTGTTTACACCTGATACTAACATTCGTCTCGAATGACTAGATCACAAGTAGCATGGGATCGCACTTTCCGACCAGAGAGGGTTGCCAAATCTGTTAAAAACAAACTGATATCACTTCAAAGACATCACTAACATGAACACTCAATCATTGCAAGTGTATATATTAAGCAATTTGATGGCATTTCTATAAATCTACTGTCAGTGGATGACAGGCTTTTATGTGATTTATTCATCAATCCCACAAACAGAAAAGACCAATTAACCAAAGCGAGAAAAGAAGAAAAATAAAATAAGACATGAGTTGCAGACACAATAACTGCATCGTATAAGAGCAGGTGCATGCTGTCAGTGTTTGGGAATTTCCCCTCGCATTAACACAGCTCTAATGAACTTGACCACAGTGCAGAAGGCACACAATATTTACAGTGACAGAAAAACAGTAATGAGCAGAGATCACTGACAAAAGTAAGAAGCCTGCATATACAGTCGTGTGAAAAAATAAATACACCCCTGGAAATTGTTATTATTATTTTTTTTATATTTGGACAAGCAAACGTTTGATCCTCTTTGTAACAGTGCTTATTAATAAAGGTGATACACTATCAAATGACGCATACAATTGACCCTCACAAAAGTATGTACACCCCTATATTTAATCACACCTTTATATCCATAAAATTAGAATAGGGTGTTCAGGATTGGGTGCCAGAGATTAGAACCTGCTCAGGGAGTACAGGTGGAACCTGTCTTATTTATACCCCTCTCATATCTAGTGTGTCTTGTGTTCCCTTTGCTATTGAGGTCTGTGGTGTCAACATCCCAAGATCTAGAGTTCTGTAAGGCCTTCAGAAAAAAAGGTTGTGGATGCCTCTGTGTCTGGCAAGGGATTTAAAAACATCTCCAAATGATTTGAAATACATCATTCCATTGTAAGGAAAATAATCAACAAGTGGCTCAGATTTCAAACGGCTGCCAGTTTGTCCAAAACTGGCCATCCCAGCAAATTTGAACAGCATGGGAGGTGTGCCAGGAAAAAGCCTTTGCAAGACTACAGTTTGCTAATGAGCATACAAGCAAAGACCAGGCCTTTTGGAAAAATGTGCTCTTGACAGACGACTCAAGGATAAAATTGTTTGGCCACAGCAGACATGTTTGGCACAGACCACAGACTTTTCAGAAGAAGCACCTCATACCAAATGTGAAGCACAGTGGTGAAAATGTTATGGTTTGGGGCTGCTTCACTGCCTCAGGGACTGGACAGCTTGCTTTCATTGATTGAACTATGAATTCTGCATCATATCAAAGAGTGCTTGAAGATAATGTGAGGCCATCTCTCTGAAAGTTGAAGTTGAACTGAAAATGGACCTTTCAACAGAACAATGATTCTAAGCACACGAGCAAATCCACCAAGGAATGATTCAGAAATAAGAAATGGAGGGTTATGGAATGGTCTACTCAAAGGCTGGATTTGAATCCAACTCAAAATGTTGTGGGGGAATTTGAAACGGGGACAGTACATGCAAGAGAAGCCTTTAACATCTTGCAACTGAAAGAATATTGCATGGAAGAGTGGTCAAAACTTCCAGCAAGCCTGGTGGACAAAGTCTGCTAAAGGAGGCTAATACTAGCTTCTGAGGCCAAGGGTGTACTTACGTTTCACACAGAAGAATATCACATTCTGTCAAATTTCTGTCAAATAAATGATGAAAAATGCTTGTGGCTTTGTTCAATTATATCACCTTTATTAATAGGCACTGATTCAAAGATGATCAAATGTTTGCTTGTCCAAATATATTTAATAAAAGCCAACAAATTCCATGGGATGTAGTGTAGTTACTTTTTAACATGACTGTATGCATATCCAAGAGTGCATGTTTTAAAACTCCATAGAAATTTCTATGACCTTATATTTTTCAGTCAACCAAACTACAGACAATAACAGTTAAACCATCATGTGTACAATGGGCTTGCTTGACTTTGCAAAAGTTCAATTCAGTATGAAAAACGTGAAACTGGCATACTGGAGACTACGGGGTACTTCAATGTTGCCCAAGATGCACTGAGATGAATTAGTGTTTACACGACAAATGCAGTGTGACCATGTGAGTCTCTGACTACCTCCAAATGTGGACTGACTGAGGACATCCCAATGCACCTCAGAGACACATATGATTCCGTTTCCATGAGCATTGACCACTGATTATTTCTTTGAGATGCATGTTAAGTGGGGGGGATTGGAAACAGGAAGAACATGCAAGAAAACCCTTTAACATCTTGCAAATGATGCATGTTAAGATAGCTCAATGTAAAAGAGGCCAAAGACAGACACCTTCAACAAAGTTTTGTTACTGTAAACACTGAAATCATTCCTTAATCCATTTAAACATTTGTACCTCTGCTCTTTCCTGACTGATTCTCTGAACTGTGCTGTGGAGCGAGCGAAGCTCATCTGTGGCAGCGTTTAGCTGCTCGGCAGCCAGTTCATCAACCATAGTGAAGGATCTCCTAAGCTCTCTTAACTCCAACTCCTCAGCCTTTACCTGTGCACAAACATGAAAACACACAGATATACAACACACACGTCTGTCCAATCCAATACGTAAAAAAAAATATTCAAATCTTTAAGACTAATTCGGTGCACATAATAAATATTCCTGTCCTCTTCAAATGTCAAAAGGTCCTTAGGCTACTTTCACACACCTGTTTGTCTTGCTTCTCCAACAGAAGGTGATCTCTCTCACTCTCGGCTTTTTGCAGATGCTGCAGTGTCAGGTACTGCTGCTCCTGAGCCTCCTGCAGCTCTGCCCTCATCTGGAGCAGCTCAGCCTCCTCCTTAAGCCTCTCTGCTTCCTGTTGCAAACAAAAGCAGTTAATGCAGCATCAGAATATACCAGAATATAATATTAACATAATTTTATTGTCTGTGCCACAACCGCCATCAGGAAAATGAATGGCAAAATTAATAAATGGTCTGCACTTACATAGCACTTTTTAACCTTAGCAAACTAAATACTGACTTTGTTTAAATTATTATTGTTTATTTCTGCACTTTATAGTATTTTTTAAAAATGTAGAAACATTTAATTTCTTTATTTAGGAATGCATCTCTGTTGTATAGCATGTCTTTGCATGTGCCTAAGACTATTGCACAGTACTGTATGTATGTATGTGTGTGTGTGTGTGTGTGTGTGTATATATATATGTGTGTGTGGGTATGTGTATTCAGTATCTCACAAAAGTGAGTACACCTCTCACATATTTGTAAATATTTCATTATATCTTTTCATGTGACAACACTGAAGAAAGTAGTGAGTGTACAGCTTGTGTAACAGTGTAAATATGCTGTCCCCTCAAAATAACTCAACACACAGACATTAATGTCTAAACCGCCCAAGGCTGGAACCTATCACAGGGAACTGGGGGCACGAGGTGGGGGGACACCTTGGATGGGGTGCCAACCCATTGCAGGGCACAATCACACACACACCCATTTACACACTACGGACAATTTGAAAATGCCAAACAGCCTACAATGCATTTATTTGGCCTGGGGAGGAAACCAGAGTACTCGATAGAAACAGCAAACTCCGCACACACAGGGCGAAGGCAGGATTCGATTAAAGGAAGTTGCTCCTGATGGCAAGCTAGCACCTTGCATGGTGTGTTAATTGGTGTGTGTGTGTGTGTATGTGAATGGGTGAATGAGAACCAGTGTAAAGCGCTTTGGAACCAGTAATGTAAAAAAAAAAAAAAAGCGCTATATAAGTGCAGACCATCCATCCATCCTCTACCGGTTACTATCAGGGTCAGAGGGAACCTGGAGCCTATCCCAGGAGACATCGGGCACAGGGCGGGGTACACCCTGGACAGGGTGCAAGTCCATCGCAGGGCACAATCACATACACCCCCCCATTCATACACTACGGACAATTTAGACACGCCAATCAGCCTACTATACATGTCTTTGGACTGGGAGAGGAAACCCCCGACGCACGGAGAGAACATGCAAACTCCACACACACACGGCCCCTCATTTAAACAAACGTGCCCTGTTAGATTGATTGTTTAAACAATTATATAGCTCTGTCTTCTCTTGGTTTGATACAGTCGTTTTGCCTGTGAAGACTATATTTGTGGAAGACCAGTGAGCTGTCTATGGGAGAAAAGCAAGCCATGTTGAAGCTGAATATCAATCAGACTCATTGCAGAAACATTGGGCATATCCAGTACAAATCTGGAATGTCTTGAAAAAGAAAGAAACCACTGGCATTCTAATAATCAGACATCAAAGAGGTAGGCCAAGAAATGCAACAGTAGTTGATGACAGCACAAGATGACATTACAAGAGCTGTGACAACAGTCAGTGACATCAACAACCTTCACAGGTTGGGGGTGAAGATATCACAATCCACCACTTGAAGAAGACGTTGAGAGCAGAAATATAGAGGCCATAACAAGATGTAAACCATTCATCAGTATTAAGAATCAGATGGGCAGATTGGAAATCATTAAAAAATACAGGTATGAGCCACAAACGTTCTGGAACAAGATGAACCTCTACCAAAGTGATGGAAAAGTCAAAGCGTGGTGAAAGAAAGGATCTGCTCATGATCCAAAACATGTAAGGTCAACGGTCAAGCATGGGAGAGGTAGTATCATGGCTTAGGCTTGTATGGCTACTTCTGGAACATCCTCACTAATCTTTATTGATGATGTAACTCATGATTTAGCAGCAGAAATAATTCAGAAGCCCACAGAAACAACCTGTCTTCTAATTTACAGAAAAATGCATCCAATGTATTGGGAGGAACTTGATCATGCAGCAAGACAATGATCCAAAACACACTGCTAACTCAACAAAGGACTTTATCAGGGGGAAAGTCAATCAAGTTTGTGAACCCTTTAGAATTTTCAATATTTCTGCATACATATGACCATCACATTTTCACATACGTCCTCAAAGTATATAAAGAGAACCCAATTAAACAAATTAGACAAATGTTCATGATCTTCAATATAGTCTTAATTTATTTATTCATTTTCATGTGATTCATTTTCATGTGATTCCTTTAAATCCAGCTTTAGACTGTAGTACTACAAAGGTCTTTCCAGATTATTACCTGCCACACTGTATGAGATAACCCGCGTAAAATTGCCTGAATTCTATAATATAATTTATTCACCATGTTAGGTTTAAATCCTCTAAAAACAGATTCGCAATTGAATAATATTACTCTGTTCCAATTCACATCCTTCAAAGCATTGGCATGTTTTGTTCACTCTCACAATCCCCCAAACACACACACACACACACACACACACCCAAAGTCTCCATAAAACAAATGAGAGAGCAGTGTTTCCCACAATAACCAAAAGTTGTCCACAATGTGAAAACAACTCGGAGAGAACGCTGAACTAACCAACAAAATGACCAAAACAAAAAGTTCCAGTAAGAGAAAAAACCCCTATCGACTTCAAGTCTGATAAACAGTCTGCGCACAATAATAAATATAATGTCCTTAACTTTTAAAGACTTCCTCTGCTGAAATAAAGTCCTTCTGAACACCATTATATGTAATGCGAAGCCGAGCTAGGTGACGTATTCCATAGCGAGCGCCCTCTATACCACCAAGTTGACACCGAACCTCATTAAATGCGGCCCGTGCCCTGTCTATCTTGGCTGTGTAGTCAGGGAAAACGGAGATGGACCAGTCCTGCATTTTAGCCGATTCCTCGGTACAAACCAGCTTCAACTCTGGGATGTTGGTGGGCTTCATTTTCCCAATAGCCTTCTGGTTTGTCCACATAGTCGTTAGCCAACTACAGATGGGCAGCAATGTTCTTTTTGGAGAGCATTGGCTTTCTCCTTAAAATCCTACCATACACACCATTGTTGTTCAGTGTTCTCGTGACGATGGACTCATGAACATTAACAGTAGCCAAAGTGAGAGAGGATTTTAGTTGCTTAGAAGTTACCCTGGGTTCCTGTGACCTCGTGGACTTATTACACGTCTTGCTCTTGGAGGGATCCTTGTTGGTCGACCACTCCTGGGAAGAGCAACAATGGTCTTGAATTTCCTCCATTTGTACACAATCTGTCTGATTGTGGATTGGTGGAGTCCAAACTCTTTAGAGATGATTTTGTAACCTTTTCCAGCCTGATGAAAATCAACAACTATTTTTCTGAGGTCCTCAGAAATCTCCTTTGTTCATGCCATGATACACTTCCACAAACATGTGTTGATAGATTCCTGTGCTTTAAATAAAACAGGGTGCCCACTCACACATGATCATCACTAAATTGACTGAAAACACATTCCTATAATTTCACCTCCAATTAACTGCTAATCCTAGAGGTTCACATACATTTGCCACTCACAAATATGTAATATTGGATCATTTTCCTCAATAAATAAATGACCAAGTATAATGTTTTTGTCTCATTTGTCTAATTGGGTTCTCTGTGTACCTTTAGGAATTGTGTGAAAATATGATGTTGTTTTAGGTCATATTTATGCAGATATATAGAAAATTTTAAAGGGTTCACAAACTTTCAAGTAACAGTGTAACATCTCTCAAGACGGGATCTGCTGTAGTCAGCTGCCACGAGCACCATCTTGGAGGATAGCACTGTGTTAAATAAACGATGTCTAAATAATGATTCATAATAAATAATGAATATGAGCTCAAAGTGTAGACTTTCAACTTTAATTTGATGGTATATAAAACGTGTTGTAATTCCTATACCATGGACCATTACCCTTAAGCTAAATGAAAAGCTCCATGTCTGCAGTTTAAGCTCATATTATACAGTGAATAACTTCACAGAAGACGAATGGTTCCCTTTTGAGTCTGGTTCTTCCTCAAGTTTCTTGCTCATTTTGTCTAAGGGAGTTTTTCCCTTTTTTGTCTAGAGCAATACTGTATTTACGTACATATATTGATATGTTTACTGAATCTTACCTATTGCACAAAACTGTGAACTTAACAATGATGAAAATACATAAATAAACGAGAAGCAGCAATCCTATGTAAGCTGTTCTTTGATAAAACAGAACAATGTGAAAAACCATTTTGTCTGGGTTCAAGAACTAAAATTAATTCAGAGATGCTCACAAGATAAGTTAATTTATGTCCCTAGGGGACTGTACACAAGAATCAACTCACCCTGGCCTGTTGAGCCTCTTCATATGCACTCTGGTATTTCTGCTGATAGTATGTAAGCCTGTTTTTAAGAATGTCCTGCTCACGTGCCAGCCTATCCTGAGCACTCTGGGCCGTATCTCGGTCTCTCAAAGCAGCAGAAACTGTGCGATGTAGCTCTTCCTGCAGTTCAGCCAAGCTTTCACTCAGCACACCTCCATCACCATTTACTCCGCTGTTAGTTGAACCCACATGATTATTATTCAGGTGAGTATAACTTAATAGATGTTAAATTGTTCATTCATTCATTGTTCGTTCCCTAATTTATCATGATGCCATACCTTAGTTCCCCTGATCCTGTGGCAATGATTCGCTTCAGCCCCTGCAAACTCTTGGCCACTTGTTCTGGGCACAGCAGCTCACTCCTGATCTGCTGCAAGTCGTTTTGTAAGACTTTGACCTTCTCCATTAGATCACTTTTCTCCCTCTGCAACAACAGATGGACCCATCTGTGATAAGTAAACATCCCATAGTTGCTGAGGGAGACCAGGCTATGGATTATTTTAGCTCAGTTTAGGCAAGCATTTAAAGAGCAAACAGATAAGACTATGTTCAACCTAGGTCTTGTAACCATAACAGTACTGATGGCAAGCTAATTATGTTTACTCAACAGCAGAAACTGTTCCCAGTAATTGTTCAATGGTCCCAAACTGTTTCTTTCTGGTCGGCATTAAAATATACTACAGTTCGCTATATTGTGACATGAGCTCCTCATTTTCACTTAGTTAAGTATAATTTTTCCAGAGGGCCACTATCTTCATTATGGTCACTTGTCCTGAGTTGCAAACCTTACTGCTCAAGCCGAAAACGCCCAGTGCTTCTAATGGGGATTATGTAGTTGAGATAAAAACACCTATTGTAACAGAAGTGTTACCCTATTTTCATAAGATTGGGAGTTGATGATGTCATACCATCATTACTTGGAAGTCCAAGAGAACAAAAGATCTGTGCTCTCTGGGTAGAAGGGATGGCAGTACTCTTTTTTACGCTGTCTATCAAATCAACACTAATTAGTCGCTGTCATCTATAAACTCATGCAGAGATCAAAAAGCAGTTCAAAAAGATGTTGTGGCTGGCTTCACAGATCTCAGAGGAAGCACATGCTAGCCTTCACCGTCCCTGGTTGGTTGCCATCACGTGAGATTGCTAATGGATGGGAAATTGGCTAAATGACTAAACTGTGAAAAATGGGGTAAAAAACAACAAACCAAAAAACACCTATTGTGAACATAGATAGAGAACAGCAGTTGTCTGTGAGATCACACCTGCAGAGTGTCGAGTTGTTGCAGGAGTTCAGTGTTCTCCAGCTCTCTCTCTGCAGCTAGCTGCAACTGAGCCAGTGCATTCTCTTTAGCCTGTTTCTCCTTCTGCAGTTCCACTTGCAGCACAGAATGCTCCAGCTAGAAGTAACAGAAGAGTCATTGCAGACTTATAAACAATTCCTAGTGAATAAGGTGCTTTTGCCTATTCACAAATGTCAAATGCAAATAAAACATTTCGTTCTTACATCAGCATGAAAAAAGCTAGTTGAAATCTAATTTCATCGAATCATCTCATAGCGGTTTTGGGACATACCTGACTGAGCTGACGCAATTGATTCAGCTCCTCCTTTAGGTGGCTGGCCTCAGAGTCTCTGTCTTGCAGCTGAGCCTCCAATTCAGCTTCACAGTCAATGACCTGACTTTGAGCCT
Source organism: Noturus placidus (assembly GCA_022414735.1). Classification (NCBI taxonomy): domain Eukaryota; kingdom Metazoa; phylum Chordata; class Actinopteri; order Siluriformes; family Ictaluridae; genus Noturus; species Noturus placidus. The sequence continues at coordinate 86,848 of JAFFST010045175.1, forward strand.
CCCTCAGTTCTACGTTCTCCCTCTGCAGAGCCTGCAACTCTTCCTGGTGCTGCAACAACTCCTACACAAACCAACACCATCTCTTTTCATACAGTTCATACAACCTGTCAAATGTCTTATAGCTGCACAAAGGTATTACTGAATAGCACATTTCTGTGCTCAGTAAAACTGTTTAAACATTCATGAAAAGGTCTCGGTCAAACCTCCTTTGTGTTTTCACAGATCTGGGCTACTTGCTGCAGTTGGCTGAGCTGTTGATCTTTCTCCCAGAGGAGCTGCTGGAGAGTGTCGTTCTCCTTCTGCAGGCGCAGACAGTCAGATTGGGCCTGTCGAGCCTGATCCTTCACTCCATGCAGGTAGTCCTGTAGTCCGGAAATTATGCCTTCTAGATCCTTCTTCAATGCTTCATTAGCTGCTATCTGACCTGGAAGATGAGAGATAATAATCAGAAAACACTTAGTTTCAGGAGTTTCTACATTCTCCATCTAGATTTTGTATTATTTTATGTTGAGAGCATATTTTTTTTAAAGAGATATGACTTTTTAAAATAAATAAATAAATAAACGGTCATCTTCGAACAACTAATCCACAAATGTCCTTTCAACAATATAACCCTTACCAAACCCATACCAATACACAGAGCCACAAACCAATGCTCTTCCAATTAAGTTAGCTTTACTGAAATATTAGAAATAATATACAGATTTTCTCACTGATAAAGAACAGCGGATTTAGATTACATTTAAAATATGTAATGTAAAATGTAATTAAAATAAATACATTTAGATCTACAGTTGCAATCAAAAGTATTCGATCACCATTGGAATTCAGGATTGCCAAAATTTACACTTTCAGCTGTTTGCAATCAAACAACTGCAAATAGTTCAATACAGCGAATGCTTAAAGGGGTTCCCCCGAAATCAACTGAAAATGCAACTTATAATGACTTCAAAATTTTCTCCAGCATTCCTGAGGAATCTTAGCCCATGCCTCATGACCAATGGCCTCCAATTCAGTAATATTCTTGGGTTTGTGTGCCGCAATCACCTTCTTCAAATCCCACCAGAGATTTTCTATGCGGTTCAAGACAGGTGACTGTGACGGTCCTGTAGAATGTTCCAGGACTTCTACTGCAACCAAGCCTTGTTGTGGGCAGAGTGTTCTTCCTTCATTCTTCTTTCTCCAAAAATTCCAGTTTTGTTTCATCGCTCCACAGAACAGAATCCCAAAACTTCTGTGGTTTTTTATATGATTTAGTGGTGGTGTACGTCTTGGACATCTGGCTTGGAAACCTTCTGCGTTTAGTACACGCTATACTGTGCTCAGTAAAACCTCAGTGCCTGTTGCCACCACGTCTTGCTGCAGGTATTTTGCAGTCACTTGAGTTTTTTTCACAACCTGCCTTCTCAGAAATCTGATTTAAGCCGTTGATAGCTTCCTTTTTCTGCCCTGTCCAGGTATTTCATACATTTTTTTTCCCCTAGCCAGTTCAGGTATTTCAGGCAGTTCTGCAGATGGAAATGCCCTGAAAAGCTACATTAAGACACATAACCAGTCTGTACAATTGTGGTAAGCAGAAAAGCATCTCAGAATGTACAACGTCATACCTTGAGGCAGTTGGGCTACAACAGCAGAATACCACGTTGGGTTCCACTTCTGTCAGCCAAGAACAGAAAACCGATGCTGGCATGCGCACAGGCTTACCAAAACTGGACACCTGAAGATGCAAGCCTGGTCTGATGAATCTCGATTTCTGCCGAGGCACACGGATGGTAGGTTCAGAATTGTGCCACCAAAAGAATGAATCCAAGGACCCAACCTTGTGTCAACAGTCCAGGCTGGTGGAGGTAGTGTAGTGGTGTGGGGAATGTTTTCTTTTTTTACTGACCATGTACATCTCTTCATCCCTTACTTCCAGCATGATAATGCATCATGTCACAAAGCAGAAGTCTTCTCAAACTGGTTTTATGAATATGATAATGAGTTCAATGTTCTTCAGTGGCCTTCCCAGTCACCAGATCTGAATCCACTAGAACACCTTCGGCAGGTGGTAGAGCGAGAGATTCGCATCATGAAAGTGCAGCTGAAAAATCTGCAGGTATTGTGTGATACAATCATATCAACATGGAGCAGAATCTCAAAGGTATATTTCCAACATCTTGTGGAATCCATGCCACGAAGAATTGAGGCTGTTTTGAGAGCAAAGTGGGGCCTGACCCAGTATTAGTCTAGTGTTCCTAAATGCACACTGAGTGTAGTTTGTAAATAAATCATTGTGATTGCAGTACTATTTAGGCATACTACTTAGTGAGTGTTTGGGGAATTCTCGATGAATGGCATTCACAGCACTGATACAAGTCCACACAGCAGAGAACGACACAGCACAACTCTCGTTATAAAATGTTCTTCTGCATTCAGCTTGTAACGGCTTTTTTCTATGACATGATTTACATCATACCAATGTCAGAAAAATGTCTCTCACCCTCAGTAAGCTCTTGTTCTAGATCTTTGATCTCTTGGGTCTCCTTCGCAATACGACTGAGAATGTCATCTAGCCGTCCTTCCAACTCGTGCTGTTTCTTACTCATGATTGACAGCAGCTGACTCTTACTGACCAACTGAGCCTTCATATGAACCTGAGAAAAAAGCAGCAATCTCTCTTACACACCAGGAATTGGTTTCATTACATGCTCTCATTGCATTCTGGCTCATGCTTTGACTGAGTTCATGCTTTAATACAATAGGTAGTAGAAAATTATTTCTCATGGCCTAAATAATTATGCATCTTTTCTCATAAAGGCAAAATTAGTAGCTATTAGACATTATACCACATGTACCATAGACCTAAGTTTAAGGGCTGAGTGCAGTTACCACTATATCAGACTGAATAAAAATCAGCATTTTCTTTAAGCTATATACACAACTGCTGATACATGAAGTTCAGGATCCAAACATGAAGCTTACACCACCCCATTAACATCACTGCTCGTTACTTCCACTGTCACGACATAAACAATGACAGTTTTGTACATTGTACAAATGTAAAAAATGCTTTGTGTTATTAATCTTGCCTATTTCTTATTACACGGTGGCATGGCAATCGATTTTTAAAAGCAAATAGTTATCATATTAATTTATTTTTATTAATCCTAGAGGTACTTGCAACAAGGAACCGTGTTATTTGAGTGATCACAAATATCAGAATATAACATTTTTAGCATCAAACATATTAAACAAAATAAACGTTATGAAACATATAACATGCAACCATATAACCATGCACCCCTCCCTTACTCCACTGGGGTACTTACTAACATAAAGTGGCTGACATAATCACAAATCCTGCTCTCCCTCCATTCCTGAGGCTACAGATTGAGCGTTAGCCTTTCCTGACTCTCTGATCCTCTCAGGGTTCTTGCAGACTTTTAACCACAAAGTTTTTGCTTGTAGATTCCAGCCATAGTACAGGGTTTTCCCCTAGCTTTGCACTTCATCCCCCCAACCAACACACACACACACACACACACACACACACACACTGTTCCTCCTTAATCTCCCCCTCTCCCTCCAGCCTCTGCTTTGAATCAACACAGGAAACTCTCTGTCCAACCAATCACTCCCTATAACTAAGCCATGACAATACCTCCTAAGAGGGAGTGAGCCACTTTTCAAGCTCCACCCAAATTTCCTACGGAAATACTCTTCCTATTTTCTTAAAGAGACACGCACCAAGTATTAGTAATCTGGAGCTTTTGGTACCCTTACTAGATTAACAATGTATTCCACTTGGGAGACTGATCTTGTTTTCCATGCATTAGCCTTGTTGCTGGGATGGAACCAAGGCAACATTCTGGATAACTGCTACCGTCAAGGCTGCAGGCGGAGATATTTTTAGCACTCAAACAACCGTTTGTTTTAACTTCAAAATATTCAGGGAATTACAAATGACTTCGGAATACATTGACTTGACCGACATAATTACAGAGTGAGATTCCACAAATAAACAAATACTATACTAATTGCAAAATACAGTGTCTGAGGCAGCAACTTTACTAACGTGTCTGAGGTCTTCTGGCTTCAAAGTGTACAGTAAGCTCTGGAGCTGTTCCAGCTCCCTCTGAGCCTCACTGAAATCAGAACTCTGCCTGTCCAGCTGCTTCTCCAGGTTCTCTGCCTCCTGCCTCATCTCATACAGCTTCTGGATCTTCATGTGCAGTTCCTGTCTGAGATGGTCTTTCTCTGCTTCTGAAATCTGTAAGAGGCCACAAACACTAGGGTTACAGTGTCTCCAGTTGACCTGGTATCTTACCATGTGGGGAAATGTAATCAGTAACTGTGATTTCAATAAGTGTCTTGATAATCCGGCATTAACGTATGCGTAATAAATCACAAGGTTTGTTTTTCTATTTATAGAATTGCATAAACTACACATTAAACACAATGAATCTAATTTTCCATGCATACAACAAGTGAAACAATTCATTTTCTAACAAAAACATTTTTAAAATAATAGTATTTTTTCTCATATATATATATATATATATATATATATATATATATATACCAATATTACTTTACTATTACTACTACCTAAGAAATATTTTTGATTAAAGACAAATTAGTTTGTTGATGAGAAGACACAGATTTGTATCTTTCATGCCTGTTCAATGAATCATGAACAATGATTGCACATGCAACTGTGAAATAGTCTTTAAGACACTAACAGTTTACAAGCAGTAGGCAATTAAGATCCTTTTTACCTAGAATTTCCAGAAATTAATTCTTGGCCTTTTCTCAGCCAATTACTTGAGGAATCGAATCCCCCTGAGATGCTTTTTCAACAGTATTAAAGGACTTCCCACCTACACTTGACACTTATCGGCTGCTTTTCAGAATATTTCACTTCGAGGGCGGCTGTGGCTCAGTCGGTAGAGCGGGTTGTCCACTAATCCACTAATTGTAGGGTTGGTGGTTCGAATCCCAGCCCGGGTGATCCCATGCCGAAGTGTCCTTGGGCAAGACACTGAACCCTAAGTTGCCCCCGATGGCAAGCTAGCACCTTGCATGCAGCTCTGCTACCATTG
>JAFFST010045175.1:92008-103845 GCA_022414735.1 Noturus placidus
TCTGAAGGTGTGCTGTGGTATCTGTCACCAAAACTTTAGCAGCAGATCCTTTAATCCTGTAAGTTGCGAGTTGGAGCCTCCATGGTTCAGACTTGCTTGAATTTTGAAATTGACATCTGGGGAATTTGGAGGCCATGTCAACACCTTGAACTCTTTGTCATGTTCCTCAAACCATTCCTAAACAATTTTTGCAGTGTGGCAGGGTGCATTATTCTGCTGAAAGAGGCCACTGCCATTAGAGAATACTTTTGGCATGAAGGGTTGCACTTGGTCTGTAAACATGTTTAGGTAGGCAGTACGTGTCAAAGTAACATATACATGAATGCCAGGACCCAAGGTTTCCCAGCAGAACATTGCCCAGAGCATCACACTACCTCCACATGCTTGCCATCTTCTCATAGTTCAGCTCATCCATCTCTTCCCCAGGTAACATGATGTAAACGAAAACATGATTCATCAGACCAAGCCACCTTTTTAGATTGCTCCATGGTCCATTTCTGATGCTCACATGCCTGTGTTAGGTGCTTTCAAAGGTGGACAGGGGTCAGCATGGGCATTCTGAGCAAGCTGCAATGAACTGTGTGTTTTTTTTTTTAGACGAGCAGCAGCTTTTCCTTAAACCACTTGATGTTAGGGTCCATCCCTGTATATACACATACTCCAGTTTCTACCTCAACAAGCTTGACTGCGCTGTTTGAAGGTGTCTGCAATGCAGCAGAACAAACTGCATTATAAATAACTATCTAATTCTAATTACCATTAAGATTATTTGTAAAGTTTTAGATTTGACACTTTGCTGTACACCTATTTAGTCTTTCAGACAGAAAAGAGCCATTTTTGACAATTTCTGCTAAAAAATATTTGAACCATCCATAATAAATATAATTATGACTACAATATACTTGTTTTATTTCTGCTGTTGTAGCCCAAACTCCTCAAAGTTTGGAGTGTTGTGCATTATGAGACGCTTTTCTGCTCACCACAGTTGTAAAGAGTGGCTATTTGAGTTACCATAGCCTTTCTGTCACTCTGGGCATCTAGCCGTTCTTCTCTGAGCTCTCTCATGAACAAGACATTTCCACCTACAGAAATACTGCTCACTGGATGATTTCTGTCATGAGTTGATCAGGTTCTAAAATACTCAAACCAGCCTGTCTGACACCAATAACCATGCCATGGTCGAAGTTTTTCCCTATACTGATTTGAACTGAAGTTCTTGACCTGTATCTGTATGATTTTATGAATGTGTTAGAAAAATATAATTTGTTTAAACAGCTAGTTTCAATTTAGGCTTTGGACCAACAGTAACAATCCATCCATCCATCCATCTTCAACCGCTTACTCCTTTTCAGGGTCACGGGGATCCTGGAGCCTATCCCAGGAGGCATCAGGCACAAGGCGGGGTTACACCCTGGACAGGGTGCCAGTCCATCGCAGGGCACAATCACATACACACTCACATTCTTACACTACGGACACGCCAATCAACCCAACATGCATGTCTTTGAACTGAGGGAGGAAACCGGAGTACCCGGAGGAAACCCCCGACACACGGGGAGAACATGCAACACACATGGCCCTGGCAGGACTCGAACCCCGGGCCCTGGAGGTGTGAGGCGGACGTGCTAACCACTAAGCCACCGTGCGCCCCAACAGTAACAAGAATAAGAAAAAATATACACTATTTAAACAAAAAGACACTCACTCGTTTTTGAGATGCTGCCTCTTCTAGTTGTTGCAGCTCCTCGCTGGCTCTCAGGATCTGTCGCTCTCTATACTCCATCTCCGATTGCAGCTGCTGTAGCCGTTCCTCTGCTACAGTCACAGCATGTGTTATTTAACAAACACCAATATTATCCAAATTTTATAATTATAATTTTATAATGTACTACCCAATGTAGAACATGACCTTAGAGCTGATATATTATTTGAAGTTATTATTATAACTAATACATTATAATAGCTAATTATACCAAACCGATGTTAAATTCTCAAATCTGATTGGTCAGAGGCTGTTTTTGTATAACTGCATGGCTCAGGCAGTAGTTTCAGCTGTAACGTCAACACTAGGTTTATATTCCTGCACTCATTATAATACGTTATTATTTCTACACTAACAGATACTTCACTGGGACGTCACAGTATGGTGGATGCTCGACATAATCCAAGACTAATAATAAATGGATTTGAAAGACAAGGAAACCTATAATCGTTGAGGTAGTCAAATTGTTTGTTAGGACAATTATAGAAGGAGTCGCCGCTGTCTGTGCTTTGTAACAGTCACAGAGCTTTGCAAAGCATGGGAGAGCCTTCAGGACAGTTTGCCCTTGTTAGTTTATTTTTTGAGAGAGAGGGAGAGCAAGAGATGGAGTGAAGAAGATGCTGGTGAGGGAACGACTCTCGGCTGTCATGTAAGAAATAACAGGAACTTGTCTTGCGGAAGTTCCACAATAAATTGAACTGTAATCCATTTAAATATGTGATAGTTTAGTAAACTTGTAATTGTTGGAAATTGCTATGACATACATTCATGTGAAAAAATAAATAGACCCCACGGAAATTGTTGGCTGTTTGACATATTTGGACAAGCAAACATTTGATCCTCTTTGAAACAGTGCTTATTAATAAAGGTGTTACACTATCAAATGATACATAAAATTTACATTTTGTAGTCATTTTCACAATTTAAATGAACAAATTAACAGATAGTCACATGGAAAAAGTAAGTACACCCTACATTTATTCCACCTTCAAATCCATAAAATTAGAAATCAGGTGTTCAAGATTGGGTTCCAGTGATTAGAACCTGCTTAGGGACTGCAGGTGTTATTTAGAACTCTTGTATCTAGTTTCTGGTGTTCCCTTTGCTATTGAGGCATGTGGAATAATCATGCCAAGATCTAAAGAGTTCTCGATGCCTAGGAGTCTGGCCAATAATCTACAAATGGCACAGATTTCAAACAACTGCCAATATTGTCTAGGACTGGCCGTCCCAACGAATTCAGCCCAGAAGACGACTGTCTTATGCAAAAAGAAGTCTCCAAGAACCCCAAAATTGAATCACAGGATCTGCTAGTAAGTCTTGCAACTGTTGGTGTCAGAGTGCATGCTTCTACAATCAGAAAGAGATTGCACAAATTTGACCCGCATGGGAGGCGTGTCAGTAAAAAGCCTTTGCGGGACTACAGTTTGCCAATGAGCATATAGGCAAAGACCAGGCCTTTTGGAATAATGTGCTCTGGACAGACGACTCAAAGATAGAGTTAGTTGGCTACAGTAAGAACAGACATGTTTGGCGTTGACCAGAGACAGCTTTTCAGGAGAAGCACCTCATACCAACTGTGAAGCACGGTGGTGGAAATGTTATGGTTTGGGGTTGCTTCACTGCCTCAGGGACTGGATAGCTTGCATTCACTGATTCAACTGTGAATTCTGCATTATATCAAGATAATGTGAAGCCATCTATCCGAAAGTTGAAGTTGAACCCAAAGTAGACCTTTCAACAGGATAATGATCCTAAGCACTCTAGCAAATTCACCAAGTAATGGCTCAGAAAGAAGAAATGGAGCATTATGGAATGGCCTAGTCAAAGTCCGGATTTGAATCCCATTGAAATGCTGTGGACTTGAAACGGGCAGAAAATGCAAGAAAAGCCTCGAGCATCTTGCAACTGAGAGAATATTGCATCGAGGAAAGCCTGATGGACAATTATACAAAACTCCTACAAGAAGTTATTTCTGCTAAAGGGGGAAATACTATCTCCTGAGTCCAATGGTGTGCTTTTTCCCCCCACAGAAGAATATTACATCTATTGATATTTCTATTGAATAAATGATGAAAACAGGTATATCACCTTTATTAGTAGGACCTGTTTCAAAGATGATCAAATGTTTGCTTGTCCAAATATGTCATAAAGCCAAGAATTTCCATGTAATGTACTTATTTTTTCACATGAATGTAAATAGAATAACACACTCCAGACTGTGCAGTTATACAAAAATAATCCATGAAGGGGCAATATGATGCTTGATCTGTTACCACCGCAAAGAGATATGAGAACTATGCTCTATGCTCTATGCAAAGACTGTGTATAAATGTTGTGATCAACTCACGCAAAATAAACAAAACAACCGCTACTATATGGATGTCAGTACCTCTTGCCAAGTCCTGCTTAGACTCATCCTCCTCCAATCTGTCTGTATGCACGAGACCCCCTGTGGCCAGATTCCTGTCCCCTGCATCTATGCTGTCCGATGTAAATTTGTTCCTTTTGTGACGGGCTTTTCCAATGTACGGACTCTCACCCAGAAAATCCCCCTCCTGGTCCTGAACAGGATATAAGATTGAGAACAGACTGTTTCAGTGCACAGCTAGGAATTGAATCATGTACCTTGATGGGACTGTAGATTACAAAAGAGTACAATGTACCGTAAGAGCAGAGTTATATTTCACGTGTACATGTGCACACATGGCTGCTACATTGCCAGTTTTATTACCTCAACATGCTGGTTTGTGCATATGGAATATTAAAAGCAGCTCAGAGCTGAAAAATGTGGTTGGCCGGTTATCAGTTTAACGTGTAAAATGTTTTGGCAATTTGTCACTGTGGACAATCTCATCAAAATTTCCAACACTGTCACGGTTTGACCAGTCTGCTGCTGAAGCTGAGTCATATCATGCTACACTGCCCCCAGAAATTCTATGCCGGTATTTGCTTGTTAAGTCTGATGTCATGCGTTTCAGTGCAAAGCCATTTCCGGGTCCAAACTCCCCAAAACTGAAGAGCAAAAGTTGACATTTAAAGATGATATGCCATGATCTGGCTGAAGTAGGGATGTGACGGTGAGGACATTTTCCCACCGATTATTCAACGTGTCACAACACCGGTAATAATGGTATCACCGTTTCCCTCTTTCCCCCCTCGCTTATAACTCGGTTCATTATTATTCTTAATGAAAAACACAACAACAAAATAGTACAATGACAAACTCGCTTATATTAACCATAGAACTTTTGAAACCAAATCTTTCCCCATCGTCTTGTCAGTCAGCTCGCCTCACTCTCGCTATGCAATAAAGGAAATCTGATCTGTTCTGGAACTCTGTCGGTGTTCCCGATGTTCAGCCTGAGCCGAATGAGTCAATCACAGCAAGCCTAGGCTGAAATATTTCTAAAAAAACTACAATGTACAGGACTGCTATAACTTTGGATGTAAATGAAGATGAAAATCTAAATATATACCAGCCAAGTGTTAAGAGGGATAGTGAAGTTAGGCTAGCTGACATATAATGACGTGCCACCCCCTGGCTAGCTACAGACGTGTTGTTAGGCTAATATAAACACAGCACTGGCAATGCCTTTTAGAATCTTTAGGGTGAGAGTTAAATTGTTTTCAATATAGGCCCATGTTGTGCGTGAGTGCCCAATCGGTACAGACAAGTGCCATCATATCATATGGCTGCTTTATTGATTTGGGTGGAGAAAACTGTGTCGGGCCCGTACTGATGTGGAGTGTTTAGTTGTAGTGTGGTTTGAATTATTTTCTTAACGTTAACTGGTCTAAAGCCATTGGATTATGTATGATGATTATCGTATTTACCAAACGCTGCTAAAATACACTCACGGTCTGCTGTAGTACTGCTAAACTTGATCATTATTTTGGACTCAGATATATTCAAACAACAAGGAACACAGCACTGCGGCATGCTGAAAATACGGGAGTGTCAGCCAACTCAGTAGAAGCTTGGACCCGGAAACAGTATTATCGGAAGCTCGCTACGTCACGACTTAACAAGCGGATTGCATACTGAGGATATAGTAGTGTAGTGGTCATTTCTGAACAGGCACAAATGTTGCCAAATGCCTGCTGGATAAAACGGGACAGCCATCTTGCACATGCACACGCATATTTAAAATCAATTATAACAATAAAGTAAGTCTTGAAACTTACATGGTTAGGATAAAATGGAAGTGGATCAAACTTAGCATCTATCTTATGAAAAGCGAGCTCTTGCTCAAGCTCATACTGCTTCTGGCAGGCCCAGGTCAGCTCTGTGGTCTTCTGTTTTAGCTGGAAAATACAGGAAGTGTGATTAAGAGCCAATACTTCATGTACAAGCATTCGATATAGAACATAAATGCCACTGCAAACATATTCCATAAAAGTCACTGGACATAATCGGTGCATTTTGCAGATGTAAAACGCATGCATGTATCTGATCGAACAACTTGACTTGCATGCAGAAAGCACTGTAGCATGCTTATGGACACAGCAGTGCTAGATCACATCACTCTAAGTGACTACCTGGTGGCACAGGAGAAAGTCATGACATTTCAGGTCACTAGGACTTCGGGAACTGGTTGATGATTGATCTAACAGAAACTGATTGGACACAAATGAATACCTTGTAGAAAGAATCCAGCAGGGGAACAGGTAATGAAGGCTGAGAATGCAGCATGGAAAAGCAGCAAACAGACAGAAATGGCATGCACAATTTATAAAAGAACATGCATTCTGCGGTAAAGAACGTATGAATATAAGGTACAGACAGCTGACAAAGAAAAAACTGGTGGCTCTGTTATGCTGTTGGACAAGATTTATTTATTTTCCTGGCATGTTTTGGATCTTCTTGTCCCCTTGATGGAAGAGCCACTGCAAATTAACACAAAGCTCTTCTAACTTGATCATCTTTAACCTATGATGAAACATTTCTACATTTCTTCCAGGGATAGCATTGTCCCCATCTACAGGGTAGAAAGCGCTAACTGCATGGTGTGATGGGGATGAACATCAGATGCTATGGCCTTCACAGTCACCTGATCTCAGTCAGACGCCTACATTTACATTTATTCATTTAGCAGATGCTTTTATCCAAAGCGACTTACAAATGAGAGCACACTCACACACCAATGGTAGCAGAGCTGCATGCAAGGTGCTAGCTTGCCATCGGGGGCAACTTAGGGTTCAGTGTCTTGCCCAAGGACACTTCGGCATGGGATCACCCGGACCGGGATTCGAACCACCAACCCTACGATTAGCGGTTAGTGGACAACCCGCTCTACCGACTCAGCCACAGCCGCCCATATTTGTGGGCGCCTATGGGAGTTTTCCAACACCATCATCAAAACATCAACTGATGTTCGAAGGATCGGTGCTCCAACTGAATTTAATGCCAAGCTGCATTGAAGCCGTTCCTTTACTAACACACTTTACAAGTGTGCCAAGATATTTACATACCCCTTGCAGAATCTGCAAAATGTTAATACGTTTGATTTTTTTTTTTTAATTAGAGGGATCATTAAAATTTAATTGTGTTTTCATTTAGTAGTTCCCTGAATAGGCTTTCACATAAACAGATATTGACATATTTAATCCATAAAACACAATAATAACTGAATGTACACAAATGAACCAGTTCAAAAGTCAAAAGGGGTCAAATATGTAACTTTTGAACTGGTTCATTTATGTAAATTCAGTTATTATTGAGTAAACATCTGTTATGTGAAATAGCTTATTCAGGGCAGGACTAATTAAAAAGCAAAATACAATTATAACGATTCCACCTTTTTAAAAGTAATTATTAATATTGTGCAGATTCTGAAAAGGGTAAGTAAATTCATGAGTACAACTGTATGGTGATTTTTCCATTGTCAGTTGTCTGTATACAGACAAAAAAAAAAAAAAAAGGTGTCAATATTCATATAAACACCACTCACAGTTTAATCTCACCAGAGCACACATTCATATAAAGTTCATGGAGCAGAACCAACTGTGAGGTGGGAAACACAAAGAGTCTAACTGATCTATGGGAGAATGCAAAAACAAAAACAAACAAAACAAAACAAATAATAAATAAAAACCACTATTCAGTATTCAATACTACCTTTAATGTAGACGAAAGATCTAGAGAAAGTAGCAAGAAGTGAAGAGGAAATTGGCTAAAGGTTAAAAAAAAGAAAGGAGAAGGCAGCAAGTTCATGTTGGTTAAAGTTTAAGGATACATTGGTTTAAGCACTGAGACACTAGGCTGTTTCTCGTGAACAGGCACATTTCGTAAATACACTGAAATTTACTGTCAGTTACTGCAGTCTACAAATCAGCACATTATAGCCTCGAATATTATAATCATAACAAAGGGACAAGAAAGCTCTGTTACACACCAGTTCGGACTTGGCGTCCAGCTCCATTTCAAGCTGTTCCTGTTGTGACTGTTGCTCTTGGTTTTGCTGCTTCAGACTCTGCTGAAGCTTCATTTGATCTTCCAACTCCTTTAATGCTACAGCTTTCTCCTCCTGCAGTCGCTCCATCGCTGCTCCTTTTACTTCCAGCTCTTGTTCCATACGTTCCACCTCCTCTGCAAGCCAGAAAGCAGCCTCACAGGTGAGAGAATAAACATGTCTCTGACTCAATGTTCTCATTATGTGTGTGTGATTATATATATATATATATATATATATATACACATACATACATATACACAGTGCCTTGTGAAAGTATTCGGCCCCCTTGTGTGTATTCGTAAAATTTTGATAATATTGGTGTTTGTTAAAGTATTCGCAAGGCACTGATATATATCACAAACGTGAGTACACCCCTCACATTTTTGTAAATATTTGATGATATCTTTTCATGTGACAACACTGAAGAAATGACACTTTGCTACAATGTAAAGCAGTGAGTGTACAGCTTGTGTAACAGTGTAAATTTGCTGTCCAATATTTTGTGCGGCCACCATTATTTTCCCGCACTGCCTTAACCCTCTTGGGCATGGAGTTCACCAGCGCTTCACAGGTTGCCACTGGAGTCCTCTTCCACTCCTCCATGATGACATCACGGAGCCGGTGGATGTTAGAGACCTTGTGCTTCTCCACCTTCCGTTTGAGGATGCCCCACAGATGCTCAATAAGGCTTAGGTCTGGAGACATGCTTGGCCAGTCCATCACCTTCACCCTCAGCTTCTTTAGCAAAGTAGTGGTCGTCTTGGAGGTGTGGTTTGGGGTCATTATCATGCTGGAATACTGCCCTGTGGCCCAGTCTCCGTAGGGAGGGGATCATGCTCTGCTTCAGTATGTAATAGTACATGTTGGCATTCATGGTTTCTTCAATGAACTGTAGCTCCCCAGTGCCGGCAGCACTCATGCAGCCCCAGACCATGCCACTTCCACCACCATGCTTGACTGTAGGCAAGACACACGTCTTTGTACTCCTCACCTGGTTGATGCCACACACGCTTGACCAAATAAGTTTATCTTGGTCTCATCAGACCACAGGACATGGTTCCAGTAATCCATGTCCTTAGTCTGCTTGTCTTCAGCAAACTGTTTGTGTTCTTTCTTGTGCATCATCTTTAGAAGAGGCTTCCTTCTGGGATGACATCCATGCAGACCAATTTGATGCATTGTGCAGCGTATGGTCTGAGCACTGACAGGCTGACCCCCCACCCCTTCAACCTCTGCAGCAATGCTGGCAGCACTCATACGTCTATTTTCCAAAGACAACCTCTGGATATGACGTGCACTCAACTTCTTTGGTCGAACATGGCGAGGTCTGTTCTGAGTGGAACCTGTCCTGTTAAACCGCTGTATGGTCTTGGCCACCGTGCTGCAGCTCAGTGTCAGAGTCTTGGCAATCTTCTTATAGCCTAGGCCATCTTTATGTAGAGCAATGACTCTTTTTTTCAGATCCTCAGAGAGTTCTTTGCCATGAGGTGCCATGTTGAACTTCCAATGACCAGTATGAAGGAGTGTGAGAGCGAGGACACCAAATTTAACACACCTGCTCCCCATTCACACCTGAGACCTTATAACACTAACAAGTCACATGACACCGGGGAGGAAAAATTGCTAATTGGGCCCAATTTGGACATTTTCACTTAGGGGTGTACTCACTTTTGTTGCCAGCAGTTTAGACATTAATGTCTGTGTGTTGAGTTATTTTGAGGGGACAGCAAATTTACACTGTTACACAAGCTGAACACTCACTACTTTACATTGTAGCAAAGTGTCATTTCTTCAGTGTTGTCATATGAAAAGATATCATCAAATATTTACACAAATGTGAGGGGTGCACTCACTTTTGGGAGATTCTAACACATTATATATATATATATATATATATATACACACACACACACACACACATGCACAGTACAGAGTGCCCTCCACTAATATTGGCACCCTTAATAAATATGAGCAAAGGAACTGTGAAAACATACATCAAAATCAAGTTAAAAATGGTTTACTGAGCACAAAATCGAGGTCCTGCCATGGCCATCGAAATCCATTGACTTGAAACCCATAGAACCCAATATGTGGTGAACTGAAGAGTAGAGTCCACCAGCGTAGACCTCGAAATTTAAAGGATCTGGAGAGATTCTGTATGGAGGAATGGTCTCAGATACCTTGCCATGTATTTTCTCACCTCATCAGGCATTATAGGAGAAGACTCAGAGCTGTTATCTTGGCAAAGGGAGGTAGCACAAAGTATTGACTAAAAGGGTGCCAATGATTGTTGAACACCTATATTTAAACAAATGTTGAACACCTATATTTAACAAAGTTTTTTTATATAAACCTGTGCTGTATTTGCAATTGTTTGATAACAATGAGAGCAGAGTGTTTTTGTGTATTTTTTTAAACAAAATATCAAAAGGTTAAACAATTGTTACGGCCCAGTCTAGGTTAGGCCGCACAGAGTAACCAGCTCAATGGAATTTTATCTTTAAAAATGAAGGAGCCAGGAACAACACAACAAGGTTGTTCAAAACAAAGTTGTCAAACACAGAATTATATACATACAACTCTACAAAGAACCAAACCAGGCATAACTTCAGGGTGGGCCAAGGCCAAAATAATAAACAAAAAGGATTCTATTGTTGGATAGCTAGCTTACCTAAAAATAAAATAACAAAGAACATACTAATACGTCCCTAATTCCCTAAGTCAAAAACAGAGACAAAAGGACCCTCTCCCAAAAGAAAAGGCAGCCACACCCCTATCGCCAATGAACCAAACGAACGTGTATACACTGGTGAAGAAAGAGTATACACAACCAGATACAGGAACAACCAAAATCACATTCAAAACCCAGTACCGCATTCAGAATATAGAATTGTGAATATCGAATATAGAATTGTGAATATCGAATATAGGATTGTGAATATCGAATATAGAATTGTGAATTTAGAGTATATCTTCTTGCTCTTCAGATATGGCCGCCGCTCAGTGATGCAAGGCAGTCTAGGGCAGGCTGGAACCTCTGGGCGGGAGTCCGGACAAACAAAACCTCCCATCCCAAAGCTAGCACAATAAAGACAAATTTTCACAGCTTTCTTTGCTCATATTTACTAAGGGTGCCAATATTAGTGGAGGGCACTGTATAAATACTGAGCCAGAGACATTGCACAATTGTAACTTTAGTCTGAATTGATTCCCTCTAACTGTGCAAATGCAATATTAACCTTTCTCAAATACCCTAGGATGAATCTGTTTTGGGATATATATTAAGACCGCAATATAAAGACAGCAGGTAGAAGTAAATAGTAAATAGTAGAGATCTACAGCTGAGGTGGGAGACTGCCCATAGGACAACAATCGATCGTACACTGCACAAATCTGGCCTTTATGGAAGAGTGGCAAGAAGAAAGCAATTTCTCAAAGATATCCATAAAAAGTGTCGTTTAAAGTTTGCCACAAGCCACCTGGGAGACACACCAAACATGAGGAAGAAGGTGCTCTGGTCAGATGAAACCAAAATCGATCTTTTTGGCAACAATGCAAAACGTTATGTTTGGCGTAAAAGCAACACAGCTCATCACCCTGAACACACCATCCCCACT
>JAFFST010045175.1:113276-126398 GCA_022414735.1 Noturus placidus
TTGTGTTCTCTTTATCTACTTTTAGGACTTGTGCGAAAATCTGAAGATGTTTGGGTCATGTTTATGCAGAAAATTCTAAAATATTCACAAACTTTCAAGAACCACTGTAGATCATATTATATGTAATATGCAAATTATGTGTAATATCAATTTCATAGCCCTTCCAAGACACATATTGTAATGGGAGGTTGTGCATGGAAATATACATATCTTCAACAAAAAGTTCCAGAATGAATGTGGATGTTGTAAATGTAGAGCAGCCACTCTAATTGCAGCCAATACTAAGGTAGTCAAATTCAAAATCACTTAAAACATTAGTATATTGTTTGCAAGAGCTAGTTTGGCACTCAGAATCCAAGGGCCACCACTCCACCAAAGCTTGTGAGTCCAATGGAAACTTGTACCTGATTGCACAAGAACAAAATCATAATAGAACACTCAGTTGTTGCTCAAACATTTTAATGAAAGTAAAGTTCCATAAGGATTATAGGTAGGAAAAATGTAGCATAAGACAGAGACTTACTTGTATCTACGGTTTACTCGAAGCTGCAGGATCTCTGCACCCGCAATCAGGTACTGCTTGCCAATTTCCAAATTTGTTGAGGTGCAAGTTGCCTTCTTTACAAAGCTGACCTGAGACGTACCTGACCTTGTAATGTCTAATGACCCTGTGGTGCAGAAGGAATTTAGAAGGTTACACGAGAATGTGCAGTTATCGTATATTTCATATTCGATGAAGCCAGAGATGTGTGCACCCACCTTTTTCAATGACTGATTCCACATTTGCATTATATGTCAGAAAATCACCTTCTGCGTCAGCCGACGTTATTTTTACTTTTAAAACTAGGACAAAGAGAATAGTTTTCAAAAGCAGTTACTTAAAATGTCTACATTTTCTACAATTTCAAATGCTATCCAACTTTTACTTTCATTACTTCTGCATATGATCATTGGGTTCCATGTTTTATTGACTGATGATTTACCATATTTGATGTTGTCTTTGCACACTTCACGTATTTTCTGTTGAACAGTAAGAGATGGGTCAATGCTGGCCTTGAGTTTGCAACATTCAGCTGTGGAGCAGGAGGGGTAACAAGCAGTTAGACAGTGTGTATATACCTTTTCTGTTTATCAATCCTTATTATTCAGAACTTAAATTGTGTATGAAAGTATGTGAGGCTTACCTGCCATGCACTGACACTGGTCTGCCTCACAGAGACGGAGAAGCTTGCGGTTCTCCGAGTAGTATAACTTTGTACACTGACTGTCTGTAGACAAAAAACAAGTATGGAAAGTTTGGAATATTTGTCGTTATAATTCAGTACATATTACAGGGTATGTTCTTGGGTCTATAATTTAAGAGTCCAGAAGAATGGACCACAGGCCACCTTTAGAGACACCCTTTACCTGGATCATGATACTCATACACTTTGAACACAGAGGCACTGTTCAATCCAGTTCTAAACACCTCTTGAATACGGAAGCCCACACAATAGAACTCATCTGAGGGTATCTATAAACCATACAAGAGGTACTATGCAGAAGCAAACAGATGTTTACACATCAGTATTATTACTTAATGTTTGTTACTCATGACCCAAAGATCATGAGAACATATACTCACGGAATCTATCTGGAGAATCACTTGGTTGCCTGTTATTTCATATTCAGAAATACGACTCTCGAGTCCATCTCTAAACTGCAATATGTGCGTCGAATTAAGAATAGTTATAATTTTCCCTCAAATTCTGGAGTTCAGCAGCACTAAAGAAATGCATGGATGTGTCTCACCCTTTTTAGGTCCTCTTGGATTGGGCTCACACCAGTGGGCAAATTAATTTCCAATACTGTGTGACCTGCCTCATTCTCAAACTCATTTTCACGTGGCTTATACCTGTGAGATAAAAGTTACTAGGACATTCGGTGAAATATATATGTTTGTAACTACATTGTTTTAAACTATTTGTATTGACATAATACCAGGTGCTATAAAGCACTAACCAAGACTGTACACTGTTTCTACAGAATGGCCCTATAAAACAGTTGTGTAAGCAGTTGCTTAGGGTCCCTCAGCCACTAGAGGGCGCCACAATAATACTGGCTTGTTTATTTTGTAGTAATATATTTTGGCCATAGGGGATGGTGAGCTCATGGTTGTTACCATGGTTCAGGCTTTTTCAGTGGCCCCCTTGTGTTATGCAGTTTGAGAGAGATAATTGGAGGTAAGTAGATGTCAGTTAGGTTAAAGGTTCAGAAATCTTTGACTGTGCCTTTTAAAATGACCACAGAATGTGCTGTTCTGTAGAATTTACAGCTGTGTACTCACTTGGCACAGGCCACTATCCGTGGTGAGAGAAGAATAGGATCTGGTGAAATAGAAGGCCATTTTTATATTAAATGGTATTCATTTCTAAATAGAAATGCTACCAACTATCTCTACAATAACATACCTTCTGAATTTGGGTTTCGGGGATGAACATCTATTGATATGTCAAAGTTGCAATTATTGTTGTTCTCAGTCGTTTCATAATACACTGTTCTTAACTGTGGAAGAAAAATCATAAGCTAATGAACAGTTTGCTTTTAATGGAAAAGCCACACAGACATATATCTACAGATCTTTTGGAGGACCATAAGGACTTTGTTAGCAATATATAAAATGACATTTTTATGCACGTATTAAAGCCAGACCTTAGACAAAGATAGAAATACAAAGACAGAATACTTAGGTGAAATTTGTGTGACACTCACATTAGCAAATGACACCCCTGTGCTGTATCCTGTTTTCAGTATGACATCATCAGCATGTTCAATCTTTTCAAAATAACAGGTCAGAATGTTATTCGTTATGACTAAATACACTTAAGAACAGAAATGTTTTTAGAAATCTTTTAAGAACACATTTTTTTTTAGAATAGTAAATCGCATCACAGACCGGAGAAATCATACCTCAATGAGTTTGCCCACAGGGATATTCTGGGTCAGAGTAACACGGCCGATGTTGCCTTTATTCCGGTATGACACGTCAATGTCCATTTGTAAAACGGCTCTACGAACTAAGATACTGTATTTGGTCAAGGCCTCCAGTGTTAGAATAGAGTCCTGTTGATCAGAGCAATAAGATCCTTAAAATAATTTAGAGATAAGACATTTTGAGCACATCATGCATGGGTGTGTGTATGAGAGGGCTGTAATCGGCCTTGTTATGCCATAGAGAATCTCAATTTGGCAAAATGTCTTATTTGCACAATGGTTAATGGCCTGTGTTTGCTTTAATTTATTTTAGCCATGTAAGCTTTTTGCATGGCATATTTTTTTTTTGATTACATGCCATACTTCTTTTGACTGTGACTGTGTACCTGAGTTGAGTGGAAACCTCCTCCATATCGTTGATCATCAGTGAGCCATTGGATGATTGGCTTGGCATATGTTGTGTCTCCTCTGATTAAAGTATTCAGTAGCATATAGACAGTGGTCTCTACTGACAGTGCAGAGGCCCTGTTTGGCTTTAGTGGGTCCTGAGGGGCTTTGTTCTCTTCCCAATACCGGACAGTTACTGGGTTTCCTACATTCAGAAATCTCTGTAAAATAATTCTACATACAGTGTGTGTGTGTGTGTGTGTGTGTGTGTGTGTGTGTGTGTATATATATATATATATATACACACACACACACGTGCATATACACACAATCATGTGAAGAAATAAGTACACCCTTTAGCAGAAGTAACCTCTTGTATACTTGTCCACCAGGCTTGCTGGAGTTTTTGACTGCTCTTCCATGGAATATTCTTTCAGTTGCAAGATGTTAACAGGTTTTCTAGAATGTACTGCATTCTTTCTGCATAAGACGGTTTGCTCTTGGACTCAATTTGCTGGGACGGCCAATCATGGACAAATTGGCAATCGTTTGAAATAAGTGCCATTTATTGATTATTTCCCTTATAGTGGAATAATGTATTTCAAACAATTTGGAGATCTTTTTAAATCCCTTACCAGACTCCTAGGCATCCGCAACCTTTTTTTCTGAAGATCTTACAGAACTCTTTAATAATTAATAATTATTATAATAATAATTAATCAATTTGTATAGCACTTTTTACAATGGACATTGTCTCAAAGCAGCTTTACAGAAATATTTTACATTTACAAGCGACTTACAAATGAGAGCACACTCACACACCAATGGTAGCAGAGCTGCATGCAAGGTGCTAGCTTGCCATCGGGGGCAACTTAGGGTTCAGTGTCTTGCCCAAGGACACTTCGGCATGGGATCACCCGGGCCGGGATTCGAACCACCAACCCTACGATTAGTGGATTAGTGGACAACCCGCTCTACCGACTGAGCCACAGCCGGCCCAAGCTTTAGATTTTGGCATGTTGACACCACACACCTCAATAACAAAGGGAACACCAGACACTAAATATGAGAGGGGTATAAATAAGACAGGTTCCACCTGTACTTCCTAAGCAGGTTCTAATCACTGGCACCCAATCCTGATTTTATTTTATCGATTTGAAGGTGTGATAAATGTAGGGATGCACTTTCCATGTGACTGATCTGTTTTTTGTTAATTGAAATTGTGAAAATTACTACAAAATATAACCTTTATTAATAGGCACTGTTTCAAAGAGGATCAAAGGGTTGCTTGTCCAAATATGTCAAACAATCAATTTCCATGGATTGTACTTATTTGATCACATGACCATATATACATATATATACATATATGCTATGATTTGCAAATCTCATAAACCCATATGATATTCGTAATAGAACAGAGAAAATGTTTCAAATGTTTAAACTGAGGAAATGTACCATTTTAAGAAAAAAAAAAAGGTCATTTTGAATTTGATGGCTGCAACACGTCTCAAAACAAATGGACAGCACAACAAAATTGTCTCCAAAAATTTATCTCATTTTTTTTTTAATTGTACATTTCCTCACTTTAAACAATTGAAAACATGCTTTCTATGTTTTATTGTGAATAAAACATGGGTTTATGATTGCATTCTATTTTTATTGACATTTCACACATATCATGACAGTTTATAATGTTAAAATTTTTAATGCTTGGTGTAGATGTGAAATTACTCTTCACCTTTAATCTGTGACTCTTTTTTAAGCTTTTCATAGAGTGTGACTGCATGTCGGTTCTGGAGGTCAGCAAGCGCCAGGGCGTACGCCGCTATAGCTCTCACATATAAACTTTTCACCTTTGTCACTTGTAAGGACAAGTACTGTGTCGCTTTGTCCACAGCTTGTTTATATGTCTGATGAGACAGATATCTGAAATGTTATGCTGTTACATATGAAATAATACACTGTACTATTATTAGAATGGGTATCATAATACATTATTACTGAGTTAAATATTTTTAGTTCAGAGCATAGTCATGGCAGAAGAGAGTAAACGGGAGACAAAACATTCTCACCTCTAAGTTGGACTTGGGAATTGTCAATGCATTTTGAATCCCAATTACGACAAATGATGTGAGATACACGGACTGTTCAGTGACATCTGCTCCAGCACCCTTGAAAAAGTGAGACATCACAATGTATACAATATACAGTGGTGTGAAAAAGTGTTTGCCCCCTTCCTCATTTCCTGTTCCTTTGCATGTTTGTCACACTTAAGTGTGACAAACATGCAAATGAACAGGAAATGAGGAAGGGGGCAAACACTTTTTCACACCACTGTACTATATACATATTTAAATGTTATATACAGTGTTGCGAAAAAGTATCCTGATTTCTTCTCTTTTTGCGTATATCTCATACTAAATAATTTTAGATCTTCAAATGAAATACACTTTAAAACAAAGGCAACCTGAGTAAACACAAAATAGGGTTTTTATTTATTTATTTTTTATATTGAGCAAAAAAGCTATAACCCAATAGCAACACCTATCACCCATGGGAAAAACTAATTGCCTCTTAAAATTAAAATCTGGTTGGGCCCCCTTTAGCAGCAATAACTGCAACCAAACACGTCCGATAACGAGATCAGTCTCTCAATGCTTCTATGGCCAGGATTTGCTCCTTTGCTTTGGATCATTGTCTTGCTGCATAATCCAGCTATGTTTGAGTTTCAATTTACGGACTGAATACCATAAATTCTCCTTTAGGTTTTTTTTGGTAGAGAACAGAATTCATGTTTCTCTCAATTATTACAAGTTTCTCACGCCCTGAAGCAGCAAAGTATCCCCACACCATCACACTTCCACCACCATGCTTGACGGTAGGTATGATGTTCTTTTTGTGGAATTTTGTGTTTGGTTTGTGCCAGTTGTAACGGGACCCCTGTCTTCCAAACAGTTCCACTCATCAATCCACAGAACATTCTCCCAAAAGGTTTGAGGATCATCATCAAGTGTTTTGGCAAAATTCAGATGAGCCTTAATGTTCTTAAGCAGTTAGCAGTGGTTTTCACCTCACCACTCTTCCATAGATGCCATTTTTGCCCAGTGTCTCTTTGATAGTGGAGTCATGAACAGTGGCCTTTATTGATGTAAGAGAGGCCCGTAGGTGCTTTGATGTTGTCCTTGGCTCTTTAGTGACTTGCTGGTGAAGTCGCTGCTGTGCTCTTGGAGGAATTGTGGATGGCCACTTCTGGGAAGGTTCACTACTGTGCCAAGTTTTTCCATTTGGAGATAAACTGTTAATATTTGGAATCCCAGAGCCTTTGAAATAGATTTATAAACCTTCCCAGAGTGCTGTATTTCAATCATCTTCTAATCACCTTCATCATATATGGAATTTCTTTCAATTTTGGCATAATATGTTACTAGGTAAGACCTTTTAACCAACTTCATCCTTCATAACTAGGAAGTCAAATACATTTTTACACAGACCCAGTTGGTATTGGATAACTTTTTACTTTCAATAAATAACATTATCAATTAAAATCTGTATTTTGTGTTTACTCAGGTTGCATTTGTTTTATCTTTGATTTTGTTTTGATTTCTGAAACAATTTAGTATGAGATATATACAAAAACAGAAGAAATCAAGGTTAGGGTTAGGGTTAGGCACATACTTGTTTTTACAGCACAGTACATATATTTAAAAACATGTAAATGCACGATATGGCCAAAAGTGTGTGGACATCTGACCATCACTCCTGAATTTGTGCACATTCAGCCACAAGAGCTGAAGTAAGGTCAGGTACTGATGTCTGGTGAGAAGGCCTGGGGTGCAGTCGGCATTCCAGTTCATTCCAAATGTATCAGTGGGGTTGAGCCACTCAAGATTTTTCACTCCAACCTTGGCAAACCATGTCTTGATGGACCTTTCTTTGTGTACAGGGGCATTGTCATGCTGGAACAGGTTTGGGTCTCTTAGTTCCAGGGAAGGGAAACAGTAATGCTACAGCATACAAAGACATTCTATACAGTTTGTGAAGAGCCACATATGGGTGTGGTGTCTGTAATATTTTGTCCATATAGTGTATATGTAAATATATTTGATATAAGTCTGTTTGTTGTTAAGTTGCTGTTGCAGAAAGACAAGCCACTTCTGCAGAAGCGGCTTGTATCAAGGCTTGGTGGGTTTAGTATCATAGGCTAAACCCACCTTTTTTTTAAAAAAAACAAAACAAAACAAAAACATTATAAGATTTAAGTCAGAGGAGATCGCTTTAAGAGTACACATGAAGCCTTTTTATAGCCCATCAGTTTACTAACCCAGCTGATATTAATTTGCACAGATAGGCAGTATAATTGCTTTCAAGCTACTTACAGATTTCAGCTGGTTCCTTGCCTTTCCTTGCCTTGGAGAACTGCTTTTTCTTAGCATGTTCAATGCGTCTTTCCTGTGTCATTCCACTTTATTACACATAACTTTATTTAATGTTGTGAATTCTTTATATTTGTGGATTTCTTGTGTGACACCTTGGTACTTCACATGTGCTAATTTCTTGAGTTTATACTGAAAATTTCATGCGAATAATCTCATAGGAAATATATTTTCTGAAGAAAATGTTGACATGTTCAATACTTATTTCCTCTACATTAACTAATGTTTTAACGAGAATTCCTACTTGCAGCCATAATAAAAACACACAGAATGGTA
Organism: Noturus placidus; assembly: GCA_022414735.1. Classification (NCBI taxonomy): domain Eukaryota; kingdom Metazoa; phylum Chordata; class Actinopteri; order Siluriformes; family Ictaluridae; genus Noturus; species Noturus placidus. Next base: position 121,349 of record JAFFST010045175.1, read on the forward strand.
TGAAGAGTCACTGTAGACACTGTAAATGCAGCCTATCAGCCACAGTTGTGTCACGCAATTACACAGAGTGACATGCCCTATGTTTGGTCTCCATTTGGGCTAATATATTGTAGCCTGTTTAGGTGACGTTTATACATTGTCAGCAGTCATGTTATGACTAATGTATTGTTCAACTGTAATAGTTTAATTGTCAAGCTAGGTATTTGATTTTAGCTCATCCATCTAATATCACCACCAGTTGCCACTGATCTTCTGTGTTGCTGAGAACAAATGCTCGTGGATTTAATCCAAACTTATATATGGGTATCAAATGTGTGATTACTTTACCATGAGCTTTATAGGCTTGTAGCTGGATATCTCTTTAAATGAGCCATCTGGATTCTGACATGTAATCAGCCAGCGGACAGTACTGGACAGTATATCATGATCCACTATGACATATTTGTTCACAGAAGCCAGAGTCTTCACCACCAGAGCAGTCAGCCTTTATAAAAGTTACATTTCAGTGAGTTTTGTATGATATCTCAGGTAAAATATGATATTTATATTATGTTGATGATTAAAAGCCATCAACCATGATGTTTTGGGAAACTGAGTCTAGATCAGATTACATAACATGTGGTGAAGACGGCATAAAACCACTGTTACTTACAGTCAGACTGTTACTTACCATGTGCTGGGTTTTTTGTTCTTCCATAAACTGAAATTGCTCTCCCACTTAGTCTTAAATGACATAACACTGGTGATACCTAGGAGAAGTAGTACAAGCTTTTAAATTAATCTTTATAGTGAATTCAAACCAGCTTCAACGTCTGCCTGTACATTAATAATGTGGTGTAATACAGATGCGTAACAAAGATAAAAAACAACAACCATGGCTCTGCCTTCCAGAGTCTCATGACTCTGGAGGGCAGTTTGCTGCCATGGTTTGGGTTCACTTGTCCCCTTAGAGGGAATATTTTCTTGAAAATCCCTTCAGATTCTTGAGCCAATATTTCATCCTTTGAAAGCCTTGTTATGAGTGCAGCAATTAAATCAAATAACCACATACTTAGATGTTCTAAAAGGCTCTACGCCTACAATTAGGGCGGCTGTGGCTCAGTCGGTAGAGCGGGTTGTCCACTAATCCACTAATCGTAGAGTTAGTGGTTCGAATCCCGGCCCGGGTGATCACATGCCGAAGTGTCCTTGGGCAAGACACTGAACCCTAAGTTGCCCCCGATGGCAAGCTAGCACCTTGCATAGAAGCTCTGCTACCATTGGTGTATGAGTGTGCACTTGTAAGTCGCTTTGGATAAAAGCGTCTGCTAAATGAATAAATGTAAATGTGAATGTATTCAAATCCTTATAAGTTGCACCTTCAACTTAAACTAGTGTGTCAGAGACATGAAAGTTATATGTCCTCCAACATCTGGTCTAGTATAAAACATGACCTACCCTGGTTTAGCTTTCTCTTTAGAAGAATGGGGTTTCCAAATTCCCTTATCTTTCCCCACTGCTCAGACTGCTCAATATAATCATACACATAGAAGATGGGAAGAAGACCCATAAGCTCCATCTCTCCAGAGCCTCTGGGCAGGCTAGTCAACTGCACAATCCCTTTTGGGTTTATAATGATGGACAGCAACTCTCCCAGCACCTCACCTGAACAGAAAATAGGCAAGAAAACTGTGACTTATTATCAGCTTGACATTATTGGCTAAAGACTTTTCTTTCCTAGGCAACTCACCATTTACTGTTAGCAGACGTTCCACAGTGGACTTGGGCACAATATTTGGAGGAAGGGAGTTTCTGAGCTCAATACGTGTCACAGATGTTCCTGATGAAAAACAGCAATGTTTTTTTTTGTAGATACTACTTGTACAAGTTACCTCTTTGCAGAAGAAAATATGAATATGAACGCTCTTACCATAGATGCCATTTGGATCAATCCTGCGTCCAACAAAAATTTCCTTCCTAATGCCCTCTGGCTATTAAAAAAAAATCATATCATCTGTCAACAATATTGCATTGTAATTTGTGTATATCTACACAAGCATCAACAAACATGACAGGAAGTAGACAGACAAATGCTTTGGTGCTATCTTACCACTACTCTCAGTGTCTTGACCACTGTCTCGCTTCCCAATTTGGTTGTAAGAGTGAAGCTGAGTTTATGACTGCCCACTTCTACTGCCATGATGAAGAACTGGACAAGTTCCACAGAGCGGCCCTGAATCGTGCCTTGGTTAAATTGTCGGTAACCATCACCTGTCAGAAGGGTTCCCCGAAACACACACACACCCTCTGATGCTGACAAAGTTACACTGTACTGATCATTGAGAGAGAGAGAGAGAGAGAGAGAGAGAGAGAGAGAGACACCCAGAGATGCGCATCAGTTATGAGTTTAAGTAAGTAAATGTTATTTATAAAGCAAATTTAACACAGCAAACCTGACCAAAGTGCTGAACAGAGTAAAGAAAAGTCAAATACAAAACAGAATAAAACCAAATAAACACAGACAATAGACAATAGTAAAAATGTGATTCAAATGCCTGTGAGAAAAGATGCTTTTAGCCTCTTTTTGAAAATGATAATTGAAGGTGCAAGGCGGATGTCCAGTGGCAATCGAATCCATAAACGAGCGACTGAAAAAGCTCTGTCCCTCTTGTTTTATAAACAGGATTGATGGGCCATACAGAAGAAACCTATCAGAAGATCGTAGAAATCTGCTAGCTGAATGTGGTGTATGAAGATATTTGAGATAAGAAGTTTGATCATTATGAGTTTTAAAAACAAGCAACAGAATCTTAAACTGGATCCTAAAATGGACCGGGAGCCAATGGAGAGATGCTAAAATTGGGTTGACATGATCAAATTTCTTTGCCCTGGCCAACAGCCTTACAACTGCATTCTGAACCATCTGGTGATGAGCAAGAGATGACTGAGGAAGACCCAAGTACAATAAATTACAATAATCTAAGCGCGATGCGATAAAAGCATGAATAACCTTCTCCAAATCTTGGAAAGACAAAAATGTTTTAAGTTTAGGAAGAATCCGTAATTGAGTGGGCCGTGATAATATATTATCATGATAATGCATAACATTTACTTACTGAAAGCCACCAGAAATCTTATTTCCATGTAAATACTGTACCTAATTATGATTGTCCCATTCACCCCAAGAATATTAAACACAAATAAAGAGGTATTAATGAAGGAGATAGAACTCTTACTGTTGTTTCTTTGTCATAGTCATTATAGACTGATCCCTTGAGCTCAATCTGCTCTCCACGCGCCATAGAGTAAGGCAGAGGTACATCTACACTCACGGCCTGCTGAACTGACAGTCGCAGGGGATCTGCCACACATATTCCTGTTTTGTGGTGCAAAAGGTGAGATACGTTAGCACATAGCATAAAAAAAAAAACCTAAAACCTCTTAAATGGAAGACTATTTCATTTGATTTGATAATTATAAATTCATTTATCACTCATGTACTTATTTATTACAGTTTTGCTTGAATTGGTATTCCCTCATTTACCACCTGACGGTGCTAATACAAAGCAGTCGCCTTATCTCACCATCGTTGAACACCCCTACAGCTCGGACGTCCCATGTAGTCAGAGAATCAGGAAGAGTTTTAGTGACTTGTATGGATCCAGACCTACAAGGTGTTTTATTCAAGTTTAAAATGTAGTGTAAAATTCAAGTACGTTTTATTTGTTAATGTTATAGTGTTAATGTTATAATTTCCCCACCTCCCGGTTTCATGTTCTTCCCACAACCAGCTCTCTGGAAAGTAGCTGCGGACCTGCTCTGTCTTCACATTCAGCAAAAAATCTATTTCTGCACTCAAGTGAGACATGGTATTTATTTCCTGCTTATTAACAAATCTTACAACTTTACATTTACAGTATTTCACACTGGCATACACTGAAGTTTTTCATGGTTCCAAGCAACCAAAGAATACCTGAACGAGCAAGGCTGAAACCTCTACTTTCTCTTCGAAGCTGTTCGGCAAATCTGCAACATTTAAGGAATGCTACCCTACACCCCTGGTATTCGGTTTTTAATTTCCGTGAACGATCCGCACAGGTCTCCAGAGTCGGGCTACTGTCCGTTCCTTCCAGGCAACATTCTTTAAAATTTCCATATTTTTTAGCTGCAGAGAAGAAATAGTAAATTTTCTTTCAACAGATCTACAAAATTTCATTAAGATGGTTCTAATTTTGCAGATACCAACACAAAAACCCACCGTTTTCCGCAAACCTATCAATCAGAGGGATATCAGAACGCTTTTTCCGGACAGCAGTCCTGGATGTGTCAAATCCAAACTCTGATTAATACAATAAAGCAGTTATATTTTAGTAAGTGTGACTCACCAGTCCTGCCACTCCTGAGCTCCTGTTTGCTGAATTTTTTTTTTTTTACAATTACAAAATTTCTCAATGGGTGAACGTGCATCTTCAAAACAAATGTCATAGTTTAACTTTACAGCGTTATCTTTACATAAAACTGAAGTTTTTCATTATGCCAGACAAAGAATACCTGACAGCGCAAGAATATTACAAATAATATTACAAACACCAACAGAAAAACCCACCGTTTTCCTCCAAATTTTCATTCAGAGAGAGAGTAGAAAGCTTTTTCTGAACAGCAGTCAAAGGCGTATCGACTTGAAATCCTGTTCAAAACGATGTTAGATTTTAGTCAATGTGGCTTTCATGATGTCAGGAATTTGAATTCCACATGTGAAACTTTTATTTCCACTAATTAAAAGTAAGAATATCATTTTCACCAGTATAAATAACATTTAAACTCATTTTATGCTGAAAATGTTTCTGCAAATTATATGGTAAAAGTAAAATTATTACTAGTAAGAATTGAATTTTTGCATGTTTTAATATCAGTGTGCTTGATTTGCATGTGAATATGAAGCCATGGCTCATTTGCTTTGTGGGCGGGTGTCTGTGGCTCACACGGTAGAGCGGGTTGTCCACTAATCCACTAATCGTAGGGTTGGTGGTTCGAATCCCGGCCCGGGTGATCCCATGCCGAAGTGTCCTTG